>SEYY01022991.1:0-27500 GCA_009176605.1 Armadillidium nasatum | reverse complement strand
ATCATATGAAGGTAGGTTTTTTTTTTGTTATATGTATGTAGATAAAATTTCTTTCAATCCTACTCATATAAAATGAACTGTGCTTATATATATATATATATATATATATATATATATAATATATATATATATATATATATATATATATATATATATATATATATATATATATATATATATATATATATATATATATATATATCAGGAAGTGAAAGTTCTTCTGTGCTGAAGGTGGTTTCACTTTCTCCGGTGGAGGAACTGTCTCTCCAATTATACTTCCTTATGATTCCCTCATTCGCCTAGTTGAACATTTAAAAGGATGCGTTGAAATTGCAACATCAAGGACTGCTAATTGGCAGAAGTTAGTATATAAATATTTTCATTAGTTTTTATTCTGGATATTGATATTGCATAAGTATATATATATATATATATATATATATATATATATATATATATATATATATATATATATATATATATATATATATATATATATATATATATATATATATATATATATATATTTATATATTGCAACAGCCGCACTTAATTAGGAACATAATTCAGTTGTATAGATCCCACTAATATTCTGTGTTTACTATATATATATATATATATATATATATATATATATATATATATATATATATATATATATATATATATATATATATATATATATATATATATATATATATATATATATATATATATATAAACTTTATTCTTTTTTTCTTGCCTAGGTATTGTCTTAAGGATGAGAGCATTTTGGGATTTCTTATGGAAGTCTCTTGCCTTCTTGAAGAAGGTGTTGCTCCAACAGTTCTTCAACTTTTGCAAGCAGCAATTTGCCCCAAGAACCCACCTCCGGAAATTTCAAAGGTATTTACCACAGAATCATTTGAATCTTGCTTGCTTTTTTCTGTTCATTATGTTTTAGTTTAACCCTGCTCTTTTGTTTGTATTAACCTAATATGTTTTCTTTTATTTTTTTATTTTGTATACTTAATTTAGTTGTACCCTTGAGGATATTTTTAACATTTTCAGTGAGGAATGTTTTATTTTTTTTTTCCTTTTTTCCTTTTTCGTTAGTGTTTCAAAATTTATAAGTTATCTAAATATATTATTTCAGAAAGAAGTTAAGAGTTCCCTTAAACAACGAAAGAAGCAGGTATTTACTACTAGAATAACTTCATATATCATATTCCGGTGGTTTTGGGTTTACGTTAAATGGTTGCTAAATTAAAGATGTTATAACCTGGTCACTATTTTAATATTTTCCTTTAACAGGCAAGCAGCAGCTCTTCTGTTACTGGTAGATCGTCAAGTGCTAAACGAGCTTCTTCAGATGACAGTGAAATCGATACAAAGGGTGAAGAAGCACATTGCGCTGCTTTAGTGTCTCAAATAAATCGGTATGTTTATTTAACCAGTATTTTTTTTTGTGTGTGTGTGTGTTTTCTTAATTTTATTTACATGTTTTAGTATCTTCTGTAGTTTATCTTTCAAGTATTTATAAAAATGTTACTCGAAAATGTAAGGCATTTATTTTATATATTTTAATTTTTAAACTATGTTGTATGTTACCAAATTAAATTAACGTGAAATATTTATCATTGAAAGAAGTTTTCAGATAAAACATTTAAAATATGATATATTAATTATAAATTTTTATTGTTTTAGATATTTGGATAGAAATCACTTAAGCATATTCCTTCACACCTTCCTCTTGGAATCTAATTCAAGCAATGTTAGATGGCAGGCACATTCTCTTATTTTAGCCATCTACAAGCATTCCTCACCTAAAGATCAGGAATCATTGTTGATACTTATGTGGGGCCTCTGGCCTTGTTTGCCGGCTTATGGACGGAAAGCTGCCCAGTTCGTAGATTTGCTTGGATACTTTTCTCTTAAAACAAAGCATTGTGAGAAAAAGGTTAGTCAAGAGAAATAATTTTTATTCAACAAATTATATTTATCTTTCATTAAATCTTACGTACGAAAGTGCAAATGTGGTAGGAACTAGTAAAGAAATTGCCTTTCTTGAAGATGATCTCAAGGAAGCAGAAGACAAGAAGAAAATAGAAATCTTGATGTTTGTAGGTCCTAGTATATTAGTAGACGAAAAGTTTTTGAATGATAAGTCAACAGTGAAGAAAAATTAGAGAATGTGTAACAGATTTATGATGCTTTAAGTTTCTTAGATGAAACAACGTATATACGAGCCATGAAATACGGAATGTGAGAGGAAGATAAGAAATTTGAAGTATTTAAAGTGGTCAGTATTTTAAAACAGCTCTTGGGTTAAGTTGTACGTGGAATCTAGATGAAATAGTCAAGGAGGATTTAAAACTTTATATTTAAGAACTTTTTCTTACTAGGAAGATTCGCATTGGCATTATATTTGTAAAATTTTTGAAATTGAATAAAAGCTACCTTGTAAAGGATGGGGAAAATCAGTAGAGAAATTGAATTAAACCTTAAAACTGAAGTTTGAATAAAATTTGAGTAGGGGAAAATATAACATTCTGTACTTTGGACAGATTCAGCTTGTGAAATAAGCCTGTTAACAATTGTTTATTTAAATATCTAATATAAAAATAGCCTTAAAAAGTAGTAACTCTTATGTTGATAGAAAGACAAAGATTTAGGGTTGAGAGTGAGGCTAGTAGTAATATGATAAAATCGGTGTCTTATGATTAGATAACCCTCCCCATTTTTAAATTGTAAATGTAAGATAAAACATTTCCGCTTCATTTGTTTTCTTGTATTTTCTTATAATGTCTCATATTTTTGAAATATTTATCTCCTATTTACCATTTTCCTGCATTATCATTAATTATTATTATTATTATTAATATTTTTTACAGGTCCTGGAATATATTGACAAAGCTGTTCAAGTTTTGAGCACACAGTCTCAAATTCTGGCTCATCATCCAAATGCATCTTTGTATAATTCTCTTTCTTCACTGGTCGAGTTTGATGGTTACTACCTTGAGTCGGAACCATGTCTCGTCTGTAACAATCCAGAAGTTCCTTTCATAAGCGTAAAGCTGTCGACTGTGAAGGTATTTAGTGTTTTTATAATAGTTGTAACTGGTTAGTAAATGTAAAGATATTTTTTTGATTTATATCCAAAATATTAAGTTGATGTGTGTATTTTTTTAATGTAATGTATATTGGTAAATAAAAATGTTTTGATATATATATATATATATATATATATATATATATATATATATATATATATATATATATATATATATATATATATATATATATATATATATATATATATATATATATATATATATATAATGACTTAAATAGGATACTTTTTTTTCAAATTTCATAACTTAATAATGTTAATTAAATATAACTCTTAAAACCAAAAAAATGTTACTTTGTTAACAGGTTTATTATTTCAATATTACAGGTTGATTCTCGCTTTACTACGAAAACTCAGTTGGTGAAACTTGTGGGCAGTCACATGATATCTAGACTCACACTTCGCATAACAGACCTTAAACGATCTAAAATGGTTCGAACTCTAAACATTTACTACAACAATAGATCAGTTCAAGCTGTTGTCGAACTTAAAAATAAGCCATGTAAGATTTATTATTATTAATCTTAATAATAATTCAGTTATCAAAAAACCTATATTCTATTTTCCTAGATCCGAGAGTTGTCAGTGATAGAGATTAAAACACTTTGATGTAAGAGGGTACAAAAATGAATGTAACAATGTTTTCAAAACTGATGTTTAAAATACAATTGAGGGAAAAAAATGGAGTATATTAAAATGGATAAATCATTTAAAAAGCTACGATTTTGTCAATGGGAATTATAAAAATAAATTAGGCTAGATACTGAAAGTGTTTGTGATAAGTGGAAATTAGTTTTGGATGTAATGGACATTTAGTTTTAGAGAAATTGTAGAATCAGAACTTTTATTACTAATTTTTTTTTTTTAACAGCTATGTGGAATAAAGCTAAAAAAGTAAATCTATCTGCTGGACAAACTGAAGTAAAGATGGACTTTCCATTGCCAATTGTTGCTTGCAATCTTATGTTTGAGTATTCAGACTTTTATGAGAATTTGCAGGTATGTTTTCGTAATCTCCAAATAAGACTTTTTTAATGCTAATCTGCAATATAATTAGTATATTTTTTTCAAGTTTGAAAAAATTACTGTTCTGAAAATTGAGAGTGGTGCATTATTTTTCTTTAATTTTGTTTGGAGAATTTTCTTCATAAATCACTTCTCATTCTGTAGGCTTCGACAGAGACCTTGCTCTGCCCAAGATGTTCTGCTGCTGTCCCAGCCTCTCCTGGGGTATGCTCTAATTGTGGTGAAAATGTGTATCAGTGCCATAAGTGCAGGTAATATCCAAATGTCAAGTTAATGACATTTGATTTATTTTTTAGTGTTATTTATTAAAAATATATTCGATTCATCCTTTTGTTTTTATTTAATTAGTATTAAATGTCTAAAAAAACAAATCATTTATATTTTGTTTTGAATTCCTAATTAGCTTTATTTCATACAGTTTAAAACACCAACTTATTAATGTCATGATTTTCTATTTCAGAGCTATAAACTATGACGAAAAAGACCCATTTTTATGTAATGCCTGTGGTTACTGCAAGTATGCGAAATTTGATTACACATTACATTGTAGACCTTGCTGTGCTGTTGATCCAATAGAGTCTGAAGAAGATCGCAAAAAGGCAGTCTTTAACATTGATTTGCTGCTAGAAAAGGCTGATCGATCATATAAACAGCTTCAGTCGTATAAACCCAATTTAGAGGTATATATATATATATATATATATATATATATATATATATATATATATATATATATATATATATATATATATATATATATATATATATATATATATATATATATATATATATATATATATATATATATATATATATATATTACATATGTTAAATATTTTGTATTCTTTAAAAATAAGAATAGTCAAAATCAAATTCAGAATTTCTGTAGTAATTTAGGAGTCATTCGATGAATTCATAAAACATTGAACCATTTCATATACCAAGAATGTATTCTTCGAACTCGCTTATTAAATTAAACGTCATTTTCTTTATTAGCAAATTTAAAAATATTTATGGAGACCTTTCTGCTGTGCGTTTGCTCACTGTATATTTTGTTTGACTGTTCAATGAAAGGTTTGCGAATACTCTAGTTTCATTTAACTTTGGTTGCAGGATCCATTAGTTCCAACAAACTAAAGTTTTAAACTATGTTCTAATGAAAATTTTAGTCACCATATTTTATTTTTTCCATTTGAATTTCTTAAATACTCGAAGAACTTGCCGGGGAAAAATATTGAGGTAGGGATGTTTGCACTATGGAGTAGTAGTACTTGTAGCCGGAGAGGAAAGCGAAGTGAAGCTTAGACTCCACCTTCCACCCACAATGATTCCTCTCTCAAGGCGTAAAGCTCCAGAGAACTTAACATCTTTGTCATTTGTCCTTTGAGCATATAATTTTTTTTCTAAAGCTAAAATAGAAATTTTGGAAACTACCTGATTTACTAATTGACGACCCTTCAAGGTCGAAATTTGTTTGGCTGATACAATTCTTAGAAGGTTCTTAAGTTACGCGAGATAAATAATTACTCTTCCTTATTTATTTTTTATCGCCTTTCTTTTTACATATATTTTAATTGTGAAAATATAAAATTTTACCAATATAACTAATATTTCATTCAGCCAGATGCAGAAAAAATGTTACGAACTTTAATTAGCTTTATTATAAGTAAAAGCCTTATTTTCGTTCTTTATCTTAAAATAAATAATGAAATCATTAACAGTCTTTACCGCTACTATTATACATTTAACCATGTTAATTTTTTGAGTACTTTTAACCAAATTATATTTATTAAACTATTCACCAAGAAAATTCATTTTAGCAAAGTTGCCATTACCTTTCTTCACCCTATCCACTTTTATATAGAAAAATTGTAATTCACATTTTTATATAATTTTTCAATCAGTGGATAGTATTTACTTTTTATTCTTAGGATTTAATAATGTAGATCTGTAGTATTCTAAATCTCAGCAATCTCAAATACGACGTCTTTAGCTCCAAAGTATGAGAAACTTTATATATTGAAAAGAAAACTATTTATTTCTTGCTACTATATGATTTTTCTTAATAGCTGCATCTTGTACGCATTAGTGAACAAGGAACCGATAGAGGTGAAGAAAATAGTTCAGGTAGCAATCATGTCAACAGGGCCATTCAGCAACTGGCTCAGAAATATTGTGGTGATTGTAAAAACGCATTTGATGATCTTTCAAAAATTATACAAGTAAGTCATTATGCTTAAGTTGGTTGAAGAAGTAATGTAAAAAATTTTAATTTTCCTAGAAATTGAAGTTACAGTATGTTTTGAAGACTATCAGTTGAGTTTTATAAAGTTTAAATTTGTATGCCTCTTTTTCTCCATTGAGTTAAATTTTAAATTTTTCAGAGGGTACAAGCATCTCGAAGAGAACTTGTTGCCTACGACAGAGCCCAGAAGGAAGGTGGAAAGAAAACTCTTGCCTCTCCTTTTGCTCTTGCTGCAATAAATAGTGGTTCTTCAACAACCACTGATGAAGGAAGAAGTTCATCTCTCCATGGGCGTTGTTATGGGTGTGCTGCTGCAGCAACAGAGCATTGCATCACCCTTTTGAGGGCCTTGGCGCTTAATCCAAATTTAAGAGCTGGACTTTGCAAACAAGGACTTATTCAAGATCTTTTGGAATATAATTTGCGAAGGGGAACCGTCCAGGTTAAATTATAAACTTGTTTTCTTTTAAGTTTTGAAAACTATAACCCTCAAAAAGATGTAAAATATTAATATAATTTCTTTCAGGTTCGTTGCGAAGTACGACAGCTGCTTTGCCTTTTAACAAAAGATGACCTTAATGCAACTTTGGAATTAAATGCACTAATTATGGAACGAATTTCTGGTGCCCTTAATTCTCATATCACCTCACCAGACCTAGCTTTGGCAGTTCGTCACGAAATGGCTCTGCTTGCAGCTTCTGCAAAGCAAGAAGACTCATGTTGGGAACATCGCCTCAGGTATTTTCCTCATAAAATATCCAGGAAATTTTGGTGTTTTTTAATTTAATGAAGAAAGTACATTAAATTTATTCCTGTGATTTAAAATTAAACCATTTTTCAGATGCGTTGTTCAAATCTTTTTAATGGCTGGTGGATCTAATGCATCTCCAATGGTTATGGAGTTTATCACTTTGCCGTGCTTGCGAATTCTTCAGAGTATAATGAAACCTCCAACTCCACCACCTCCAAGAAAAGTTAGAGATAAATCATCATCTTCAACATCACTCTTTGCTCATGCTGCTTTAAATGCTGTATCTTCCTCTGGTTCAGTATCAGGAAGCAATCTTATGGAGGCCTATAGTACTAGATCAAAGGTAATTATAATTGAATACGTAAGCAGATTGCTAACCGTCTTCATATATATATATATATATATATATATATATATATATATATATATATATATATATATATATATATATATATATATATTTATAATATTAAAGGTTGGAGTAGATATGCGCAAATGGCTTTCGGGAGATGCAAATCACACGTATGACGCATGGAAAAAACGTTCAAGTTATGCAATGAGAGAAGCAAAAACCGCAAAGATGAGCAAGGTATATATATATATATATATATATATATATATATATATATATATATATATATATATATATATATATATATATATATATATATATATATATATATATATATATATATATATATATATATATATTGTATTAGCTTTTTAGTCTATGCAAAGAACTCTGTAATCTATTATTGGTTTTATCAAATATTTAAGCATTTTATTCACTAAATAACAAAGATGAAAATTTATTTCAAATTAAATATCTTGATATCATGCACTATACTATTTATTTAAACTTGCCAAAAATGTTTCCAATGTTTTATTGAATATAGGAGGAGGTTCGTGAGCACTATTTGATTGAAAAGTATGGCTGTTTGTGGCTTTCTAAAACTCTGCGCCACCAATACGAATTAAAATTAATCAACATGTCATGGGTTCGCCGGGTTCTTTTTAACCCATCCTCCAGAATGGCGAGACATGTTACTGCTCAGATGCTGGAATTCCTATGTACATCTACATTAAGGAAAAAAGAGGTATTCTTTAGTTGTTTTATATGTTTAGAAACCATTTATTATAACATGAATTGTTAAGCCTTGACGATAACTTCATAATGATCATAAAAATATTGGAAGTATATAATATATATATATATATATATATATATATATATATATATATATATATATATATATATATATATATATATATATATATATATATATATATATATATATATATATATATACAGAGGTGGGCAGTAACGCGTTACATGTAACGGCGTTACGTAACGGGCGTTACAAATGTAACGAGTAACGGTAACGCTTCAAAGGGTTTTAAAATGTAACGGTGTAACGGTAACGCTACCCCATTTTTACAAATTATAACGGGTTTTTCCGTTACTCGTTACTCGTTACATCCTACACACGAAACTCCACTGTGTTGACATTTTTGTTTATTTTTATGGAAACGAATTTTAATTATTTTTCAAGATATATATATATATATATATATATATATATATATATATATATATATATATATATATATATATATATATATATATATATATATATATATATATATATATATATATATATATATATATATATATATATATATATAACACGTCTTGTGAATCTTGAATCTCCTAACTTCGATGTTCTGTGGCTTCAATAATCTTGTGCTTCTGCTACTGTTCTCCTAATAGAACAGATTTTCTACCTTTTTTGAGTACCTAAATACTTCTCACGAGACTGTTACATCTTCGCATCCAAATACTGAGGTCCACTATTTAGGTGATTTCAACGTACACAACACTGAATGGCTAGGTTCCTCTCATACCGATTCAGGGGGAGAGGAGGCCGAATCATTCAGCATTCTCAACGATCTGGAGCAACTGATCAAAGAACCAACACACATTCCAGATCGTCCCAACCAATTCTTGAACACTCTTGGTTTATGCTTCACTACTAGTCCTTCTCTCTATAAATATGCTATCTTCGCACCTATTGGTAACTCCGGCCACAATCTAATTTGTCTTAATTTTCATGCTTTCTCTCCAACTGCTGCTCCACCCTGCCCTAAGCGTATCTTCTGGCACTTTGATCGGGCTGACTGGGGGGCTTTGCGTTGCTTCTACGCTAACTATTCCTGGAGTGACTGCTTTGTCTCTGGAGACGCTTCGGTCTCTGCCGATAAGGTGGGGGCCGTAATCGTTGATGGGATGAGCAGGTTCATTCCTTCTTCAACTAAATCTTTCTCTCCTCAAAATCCATGGTTCGATCGCGCTTGTTCTCGTGCCATTCAGGCTAGAGACATTGCGTATCGACAGTGGAAAAATTCTCCTTCTCCTATCACTCTAGCTAATTTTCATTCAGATCGGAATCGTTGCAGGGATATTCTTCGACGAGCAAAGCAGACTTTCACCAAACGAAGGTGTGCTGAGCTCCTAAATTCTCCTACTGAAAAATCTTTTTGGCCTCTTGCCAAAACCATCTCCAACAATTTCTGTAAATCTTCCTTTCCTCCTCTTATTCGCTCTGATGGTTCTGTTGCTAACACTCCAACTGAAAAGGCTAATCTCTTCGGCCTCCTATTCTCCTCTAATTCTACCTTGGACGACTCCGGCAATCCTCCTCCTACTTCTTCTCCTCTCAGAGATCCCATGCCTTTGCCTGTGATTTCATTTGACCAGGTGCATGGGCTTCTGAAGTCTATGAACGTTAGGAAGGCAAGCGGCCCGGATGGCATTCCTCCCTGAGTTTTAAGGGAGTGTGCCTCTGAGCTGGCTCCGTCCCTCGTTCAACTTTTTCTCTCTATGCCTCAATACTAGTACTTTCCCTCAGTGTTGGAAGCGCGCAATAGTCCAACCTATTCCGAAGAAAGGTAGCCGCTCTGATCCTTCCAACTATCGCCCTATAGCTCTCACTTGTATTCTGTCTAAGATCTTTGAAACCCTTCTTAACTCTCACTTCTTAGATCATCTGGAATCTCATTCCCTTCTTTCTGATCATCAGTATGGTTTTTCGTCGTTCGATGTCTACTGGTGATATACTTTCCTATCTCACAGATCTATGGTCTTCTGCCCTTAGGGACCATGGGGAGACTTGCGTGGTGGCGCTTGACATATCTAAGACGTTTGACCGGGTATGGCATGCGTCACTGCTTTCCAAGCTCCCCTCCTTTGGGTTTCCTCTTTCTCTTTGCTTACTTATGTCTAGTTTTCTTTCTAATCGTTCCATTTCGGCTGTTGTTGATGGAGCGACTTCTTCTTCCTTTCCTGTCAATAGTGGTGTTCCTCAGAGTTCTGTCTTGTCTCCTACTCTATTCTTACTTTTCATTAATGATCTTCTCAGCTGTTCATATAACCTATGCATTCATATGCCGATGACTCAACCCTCCATTCTTCCACTCATTTCAAATCTGCTCCTTCCTTTGCATCTAGAGTTGCTTCTCGTCTACATCTTTCCGATTCCATTCTTGCAGATCTGGATAGAATTTCCCAGTGGGGTCGTCTCAACCTTGTGAAATTCAACTCTTTAAAAAACTCAACTTCTAGAAATCTCTCTCTCAAAGACACCTCCTAACTTTTCTTTTTCTTTCGATGGTTCTCCCGTCTCTCCTGTTGACAATATAAACATCCTTGGCCTTCACATAAACAAAAAAATGTCTTGGAAACCTCATATCACAATGGTTGCTAGGGCGGCCTCAAAGAAGCTGGGAGTTCTGTTTAGACTGCGAGAATTTTTTTCTTCCTCGCAGTTACTCCAATTATACAAGGGTCTCATCCGTCCTTGTATGGAGTACTGCTCTCATATCTGGGGTGGCTCAGGTTTCACCCGTCTTTTGGATAGGGTTGAGTCAAAGGTTAAAAGACTTATAAACTGTCCCGCTCTTTCTAATTCTCTTGATTCTTTATCTTTGCGACGTGATGTTGGTGCCTTGTCACTTTTCTATAGGTACTACAGTGGCAAATGCTCGAGGGAACTATCCACCCGTGTACCTCCACCTTTATGGCGTCCTCGCAGCACAAGGGGTGCAATGTTCGCGCATCAATTTTGCGTGGACATAGGCAACTCCAGTCTTGTCCGCTGTGGTGCCTCTTTCTTTCCTGCCACCTCTGTCTTGTGGAGCTCTCTTCCATCTCCTGAATTTCCCACTGCATTTAATCTCAATTTCTTTAAAGCCCGCGTCTGCGCCCACCTGAGAAATTTGCGTTAGGTGGGTACTGTAGGGGTGGTTTTTATTTTCTGGATTTTGTACTCTATTTACTTTCATTTTTATTCTTTTAACACCCCCTCCTTGAATAGGGCTTTGCCCGTGAGTGGTGGTGATGTGTAATATATATATATATATATATATATATATATATATATATATATATATATATATATATATATATATATATATATATATAGTTACTATAAATAAAATTTTATGTCTTTCTTTTTTAATTTTATTTATGCTCAATATGGTTACTGAAAATTATTATCATTTATTATTAAGTGATTAACTGTTTAAATAGATCTTAATTATTACTATTATTATTATTATTATTATTATTATTATTATTATTATTATTATTATTATTATAATTACCTAACTTTACAATACATTATTACTGTCAATTTTTTTTATTATTACCATTATCATTATTAATATTAATAATATCTACTCTTAATACTTTGCATACCGTCCAATAAAATTAAACAATGTTGAAAGAAGATCGGCTAACTAGGGTTCAAAGTGAAGCACAATTCAGATAATCTTCTACGTTTATTAATAAAGTAAATTATAAAAAAATTTCAAATATGGAAAATATTGTATCACTAAATTCCATAAATGTATATCATTTATTGCACTAAATTTATATAATGAAACTTAAAATATATATAACAATTTTAAAAACTATATTTATATTATTTGGTCAATGATAGTAATATAAATTGCACTTTTTGAATAAAAGTTTAAAAACTGTTAGTTAATCCAATGATTTAATCGTCAGCAGTAAATATGTATACATATGTTCATGTGCGAAAACTGTAAACTAATAATTAAGCCCGAAACTGACCAAAAGTAACGCGTTACATGTAACGGCGTTACAGTAACGAGTAACGGTAACGCTCCAAAGGATTTTAAAATGTAACGATGTAACGGTAACGCTACACCTTTTCTCTCAAGTAACGGTAACGCTACCCAATTTCATGTAACGATGCCCACCTCTGTATATATATATATATATATATATATATATATATATATATATATATATATATATATATATATATATATATATATATATAATATATATATATATATATATATATATATATATAAATAATATATATATATATATATTGTATAATTTAAGATATTGGACTTGCTTACAACATTCCTGTCCGAAATCGGGGAAAGTGGTGAAAGTTCAGCTGAGTTTGTTGCCCTATTCCAAAATATGATTAACAGCGTTGAATGGAAACATTACTTAGCTCTTAAGGGCACTTTACCCAACATTGCTAGTCTTATAATGGAGGAAATTAACCACATTACAACATTAGAAGAAACTTCACTCAATACCGATCTTAGTCAAGGTAATATAATTTTCCATTCAAGATGGATGTTAATTGTGTATATAAGATTAAAATTTTTTTTTGTAAATTTAAACTATAATATTTTTTTTTTTTTTTTTTTTTTTTTTTTTTTTTTTTTTTTTTTTTTTTTTTTTTTTTTATTATATATATTATATATATATATATATATATATATATATATATATATATATATATATATATATATATATATATATATATATATATATATATATATATATATATAGAGAGAGAGAGAGAGAGAGAGAGATTACAATGAAATTTTTCCCATTAGGATATGCACTAAAAATTTTGACTGAACTGCTCTCTCTGTTTGTGGAAGTTGATGCAATTAAAAGAATCTATAAGGGCCGCCTTTTGGGAACTGTTCTTAGTGGATACCTCTCACTTAGAAAATTAGTTGTTCAGAGAACAAAACTGATTGATGATACCCAGAAAAAACTACTCGAACTTCTCGAAGATATGACTTCAGGTATATATATATATATATATATATATATATTATATATATATATATATATATTATATATATATATATATATATATATATATATATATATATATATATATATATATATATATATATATATATATATATATATATATATATATATATAAAGCACAACAGAGAAACTAAAAACTCCCCTTGGATCTTTATTAGATGGGAATATATTGCAGTTGAAATAATAGTTCTTATGACTAATATCCTTTAAAGCTTTCAATTTTTATTTAAAACAAAAATTAAAAACTATTCTTAACCCTTGTTTCTTTGTCTCTTCCTTTTATATAGACAAATTCGATTTTTTTTTCTCTATCCTAGCAAGGGAATAAATTTTTGTATTAGAAAAGGAAACTTATTTTAGATAGAAATAGATCAACAAATGAATGAAATATAAGTTCGTTGCCTCAGCTCTATGTTAGTCTTTAGAGTAACAGATAACCTTCAGAAATTTGTGACTTAATAGGTACTGAAGAAGAAACCAAAGAATTTATGGGAGTGTGCGTGGCGACCGTGAAGCAGTATCCTCCCGATGATCTTAGGACGCCAGTGTTCATATTTGAACGACTTTGTTCTATTATTTATCCTGAAGAAAATGACGTAGGCGAATTTTTCCTTACATTGGAAAAAGATCCTCAGCAGGAAGACTTTCTTCAGGTATCTCATTTAATTTCATTGATTTTCAATAAACTTGAGAATTAGATACGAATGAACTTCCAGTTTAAGCCAAAGGCTGTGTACCCGATTTACAGTCTATACATCATATTTAATTTTAATGTTTACGATTTAGGGTCGCATGGTTGGAAACCCTTATAGCAGTCTGGATCCTGGATTAGGTCCACTCATGAGAGATGTCAAAAATAAAATTTGCCTTGATTGTGAATTAGTAGCATTGCTTGAAGATGACAATGGAATGGAACTTCTTGTTTGTAATAAAATTATTTCACTCGATTTACCAGTAAAGGAAGTAAGTGTTTACACTTAAATTATTTATCTTAATATTAAAATTATCAGAAAAATTTGTTTCCATATATTTATATTTAGTATTGATAGCTCATCTGTCTTATAGGTATATAAGAAAGTTTGGTTGCCTGAAAATAACGACTGTGAAGCAATGCGAGTAATATATAGAATGAGAGGACTTCTTGGAGATGCTACTGAAGAATTCGTAGAAACACTAGATAAGAAAAAAGAAGAGAATGTTGATAACGAGCAAGTTTATAGAATGGCCGCTGTAATGTCTCAGTGTCAAGGTTTAGAGGTTATGCTGGAATGCCTTCAGCGTATTACAGATCTCTCAATGGCGAAACCTTTAGTAACTGTATTGATGAAGCTGTTCCAGTTTTGTGTTAAAATTCGTTCGAATAGAGAGAGACTAACAGACCCTTCATTAGGAGCTATTGGTGTACTTTTGCATACCCTTAAACAGTGTTTGGCTGCAGAACCTGAAGTAGTTGCAGGATCACCAGGGGGACCTACCCTTACAGAGCAAATACTTATGGTTAGTTGTCACTGATATTTGCTTTCAAATGTAAGAAGAGTATAGTTTTTTTTTTTTAAGTCGAGTGGCTAAGATATTTTTAAATTTAATTTTCAGGTTCTTGAAGCAACATTAATGGAAGCTTCTTCAATGTCAGCTGATAGATATGCTGAACTTGTAGAAACTTGTGGAACGCTTGAAGATATTCATCTTCTATTAAATTATGTAGCAACTTCATCAAGAACTAACTCTCAAGTAAGTCATTGAATTGATAGTCTGACAGTATGGTTTTTTTTTTCATCCATTTAGATAGAAGTATTTTTGGGCTTTACTTCCTATCAGGATTACTTAAATCTTAATTAATTAATTTTTATCATTGCTTTTGAATAATCCTTAAGATTGACGATATTAATTTTTTTAGTACAATTTAATTTTTCCCCTAACAAGTTTCTTGTATTTTGGTATACAGTGGAAATAATGTTTAAACTTACTTTTATCATCATCATTAGTCACTTTTCACGTTTTACCAGATACCTAGAATCATTTCTTCGTTAATCTCCTCCCATATATTTAGTCTTTCGTGTGTGCTTCTAATTGTCATTTCTATTCTCTTTTTCCATCGTCTTTGGTTTCATTTTCCCCAATGTTTTTTAAACAACCATAGAGCACTTTTAGAATTCATTCGCATCTAATTTATATTGGATAAGGTCTTTTACATTAAGGGACTATTTTCAGTTGATATCAAATGTACTTTTTTAAGCCTTTGTTAACTTTCTTAATTTAATTAACTTGTAAAGGAAAATTTAATTTGATTTTGTGAAGTGGAAAAATTCCAACCATAAATTGTTAGGAAAAAAAAATAGTATTATAATAAAACTTGAAAGGGTTTTGAAATAGTCCAACTTCTCTAACATTTTAAAATGTGTCACCTTGGTTTCTTTTTCTCTGCACCACTGAAATTATTAAATCACTTCATATGTTATTTACAATTTATCCCTTTGCAGGTTCGACAATTATTAATGAGAGTTTTGCCATTCTTGGTATTTTGCCATAAAGAAAAAATGGAATTGCTTGTCGGTCATTTCCGACCAGTTCTGGACTTCGAAAAATTTGATGCTTGTCATACAGCTGAAGATCAAGCGAAAATGGAGGCATTCTGCGTCTTTTGTTCTGGAATTGAGAGAAATCATATTGGAAATCAATTAAAAGATATGATCATTAGAGCCAATATAGTTAAGGTAATCCTCAATCCTCAACACTTGAAATAGAGTATTTTGTTTGGCGAAAAATAATAAATTTAATGTTTCAATAAGAAATTTTTTCCTAACATAATTTCAATGAAGTTATCTTGGGATGTTAAGAAATGCAAAAAGTCATATATATATATATATATATATATATATATATATATATATATATATATATATATATATATATATATATATATATATATATATATATATATATATATATATATATATATATATATATATAATCAGGATGCTCTATCTTATCTTGAAAAGCATACTCCGAAGAGTAAGAAATTAGTTGTTGTTTGCGATGATGAATGGAAGGACTATATTTCCAAACCTTCACTTAAATATATATTGAGACTTCTAACTGGTATGTATTATAATTATTATTATTATTGAACTCTGTTTCATCAACGGATTTTCATCAGCATCACTATTTTTTTCTTATGCTTATTCTTACTATATTTCCAAAAATATATAATATATAATAGTTATAAATTACCATCACACACTACTGTATCAGGTATAGTTTTGCTTTTGAATATTTTTTCTTCCAACGGTCTTGTTCATAAGGTATAATTCTAATTACTACTAATTTTTTTTTATTACTTTACAAATATATTTTGTTCTATAATATTGCTTTTGTTGTTAATTTATTTTGTCAACTTAGGTGGAAATTATCACCAGTATCTTGTATACAAAATCTCTAGTACAAAGGGAGCATACTATTTATAATAATAAAAATAAAATAAAAATTTAAAAATAAAATTTTTAAAAACAATGTAGAAATCGCTTTATATAAATAATGCTTGAATTAGATTCATCTTCAGTCATTTGTTCTGTACATTTCTTTTTTTCATTTTTTTTTTTTTTAAACTTATTATTTTTATCTTTGTTCTTTCCTGATTTATCTAGGAGCTGCCATTGAAGTTTATTTTCGATTCTGTATAGCCTCTGATGAGTTGTGGTTGCTTCTGTATACTTAAACACAGAAATATTAGTTATTCTTATTATTATTTCCATTACCACTGAGGTTCCTATAAATTTTGTTTAGACGTTTTTTTTTTTATGTGTCGTATGTTTTACAGGTCTAGCTTGGAAGCATCCTGGAACACAAAGAGCTGTGTCACAATGCATACAGTCTATTCATAGCTTGGAACAGATCTCGTCAGATGAGCATGTTGGATCCTTAGCTGAAAATCTCTTGGAAGCTCTGAGAGATGATCCTTCCATAGCTAAAAAGGTAATTTCTTTTTAAATTATTTTTTGCACAAATACTGATAAGAGGTTCACCCCTTGAACTACTACATGCAAATCAGAGAGACTACTATATATATATATATATATATATATATATATATATATATATATATATATATATATATATATATATATATATATATATATATATATATATATATATATATATATATATATATATATATATATATATATATATATATATATATATTCTCTGTGGGCAAAGGACAGAGGCCTACCAATTTCCACCAGAGTTCGGGAAATGTCAGAAATCTGGTCGCTAACGTCCAACGTAACCCGATATACGGCGTTTAATAGTGTGCAAGTCAAAGGAAGTTGGAAAAACCTTCATTTGTCCTAAATATTGTTGGTGTTTCATTTTCTTGTGATCTTTCTTGGAAGGATCACATTACTTCTCTTTCTAAACAAAAGGTTTTGTGTGTGAGATGCCTAGGGAAATTTATTCAAGCCACCCCAGTTGTTTGCTGTTTATAAGGGTGTTAGCCCCTGTATGGAGTACACCTCACACCTGGGGTGGTTCCACTCATACAGATCTCCTTGAAAAGATGGAGTCTAGGGCTTTTCGTCTTATCAACTGTTCTTCTCACTAACTCTCCAGTTTCAGTCCGTCGAATTGTTGCTTCATTCTCACTAAACTATTGCTATAACAACGGATACTATTCTTTTGAACTCTCTAATTAAATGAAACCAAGAAAGACGTGTGACGAGAACTTGTTTATGTTATGGGTTAGAGTTTGGGGGTTTTGATGCAAAAAAAAAAAAAATATCAAGCTTACCTTATTTTGAAGTCACATAAATGATGGAACGCCCGATTTTGAGCAACGAAAAAGCGAATTAAATGTTAAAGAAGTTACAAAATAGATATGAGGCCCACAATACTCCCACAGTTGTAATTCAAGGAGTATGACGTCACAACTCCAAGAGAAAAAGAGGATTTAACACGATTGTCACAATCAAAGCACAGTGTGACGAAACGAAGGTAAATGAATTGCAACAAGATCTGAAGAAGAAAACACTCGCAGTCAATTTCGGCTTTTCAAAAAAAGCAAGTGAAAAAGTATTTGATAAAAGTTTTCACAAAGAAAAGAGGAATAATTCTATAAAATAGAAACTCTGTCGCAAGATTTTAGGTCAAGTTATAAAGTTGCTGCAAAAGAGCATTTTGAGCATGTTAGGGGGATACTCATATATATATATATATATATATATATATATATATATATATATATATATATATTATATATATATATATATATATATATATATATATATATATATATATATATATATATATATATATATATATATATATATATATATATATATATATATATATATATATATATATATATATATATATATATATATATATATATATATATATATATATATATATATATATATATATATATATATATATATATATATATATATATATACAATTAATTTCATGATATTTTGCTAGGTACAAGAGATTCGTCAGTTAACAAGACAAGAAAAGAAACATCTTGCTATGAAGACTAGAAGAAAGGAACTAGAGAAATTAGGATTAAGAGCAAATGAAAAAGAACAAATTACATCAGAGTCGTCTTTGCTGCAACAAATGGAAGATATTACCGAGGAATCTGGACTGGTAATAAAAATAGTCTTTAACATTATATTTCTAGTGTTTCTCGAGTTTCCACCAGATAATAGATTAATTAGATTTATAAACAATTGACTATTAAAATCTGTATTTATTTATTTTTATTTTTTTTTAAATTTCAGGTATGTGCTATTTGCTTGGAAGGATATCGGTGTCAGCCACAGAAAGTCCTGGCAATTTATACATTTAGTAAAAGATGTATTTTAGAGGAACATGAAGGAAAATCGCATAAAACACTCGGCTACTGCACGGTCTCTCATTTTAATGTTGTTCATGTTGACTGTCATTTAGCAGCTGTTAGGTAAACAGTGGTTTTTATTGGTTTAAGTAACTGTAACTTATAATAAAGTATTTTCAAATATTATAACGTTTTGATTATTTTGTAAATTGAGTGTTTTTTAAAATATTTTCATGATATATAAATTTCATTTTTTTTATATCTATCATTGATATAAGTATTATGTAAAATATTTATTAATATTGTTTTAAATTCCTCAGAGCAACTCGATCGAGAGATGAATGGGATAGTGCTGCTTTACATAACGCAAATACCAAAGCCAATGGATTACTTCCACTGTGGGGACCTCAAGTCCCAGAGTCTGCTTTTGCTTCTTGTCTTGCTAGACACAATACATACCTTCAAGAGAGCACTACCCATAGGTACCTGATAATATATATATATATATATATATATATATATATATATATATATATATATATATATATATATATATATATATATATATATATATATATATATATATATATATATATATATATATATATATATATATATATATATATATTATATACAACCTTTCCCACAATCGTGGGCTGGTGTCTATCGCAAGCCAAATCCATCCAAACACTTACCCCTTCACCAATCTTTTACATTCATTCCTATCCTCTGTCAACTGCACACCCTCATCCCAATTCATCCCTCTATCCCATAACAGCTCATTGACATTACTCATCCAACTTCCCCTCGGTCACCCCCCATCTCTCTCACCCTCCACTTCTGAAACAAATACCTTTTTAGCCATTCTCTCTTCATCCATCCTACAAATATGTCCAAACCATCTCAGCATACTTTGGTCAGCTCTCTCAACCATACTATTTCTCCATGCCACACATTTCCTTTATTCTAACATTCCTGACTCTATCTCTTCTACCAACACCACAAACCACTCTCAGACCTTTCATTTCGAAAACTTCTATTTTTTTCCTCTTCCTAGCGTTCAACCTCCATACTTCACTCCCATACATAACCACCGGTATACAACATCCCTCAAACATTCTCACCTTCACCAACCTTGGTAACCTTCCTCTACCCCAAAAATCCTTAAAACCACCCAACACCTCTTCCCTTCTCTTATTCTGTGACCAACTTCATCATCCATACTAACATCACCCTCTCCAAAAATCACTCCCAGATACTTAAAGTGACTTGCTCCAATCTCTCCCTACCCACTTTAAATTGTAAATCATCATCTTTATCCACACCTCCCTCCCCACTTTTCATCTACTGAAGCTTTGACTTTACTCTTAAGCCCAAATCATCACAACCCTGTACAAACTCATCCAATAATACTTTCAAATTTTCCTGTGTCTCAGCCAAAAGTACCACATCATCCGCATACATCAACACATTTGCATCCCACATACCATCATGCTCCCTCATTTTCACCCCTTTCCCTACCCTATGCATTTTTCTCATCACTTTGTCAATAAATAAATTAAATAACCCCGGAGACATTACACAACCCTATCTTAGACCATTATTTACATGAAAAAACTGTCTCCATTCTGTTTACTCTCACACATGCCCTGCTATTCCTATATAATGCTCTAATACCTTCTCGTACTTTCTCCTCAATTTCATACTCACTTAGGATCTCTCACAGTTTATTCCCATCTATCCTATCGTAAGGTTTTCTAGGTCCGCAAAGCACATGTACACATCCTTCTTTTTATCTCTACTTTTCTCTTTAATCATTCTTAATGTAAAAACCTGATCCAAACAACCCCTTCCTTCTCTGAAACCTCCCCTGTTCCTCTCCTATTAACCCATCTATCCCTACCCTATTCAGTAAAATTATTCCATGCACTTTCCCCACAACTCTAAGTAAACTTATTCCCCTATAACTCCCACACTCAAACTTATCACCCTTACCTTTATATAAAAGAACCACACATGTATCCTGCCAATCTTGAGGTGCCACACCCGTTGCCAAACATTTAAATAATCTTACCATTCATTCTACCACACTCACACCCCCTTCCAGCAAAATATCTCCACTTATTCCATCCAAACAAACATTTACCTCTTTTCACTTCCTCAAAGCTTTACCTATTTCTTCTATAAGGATTCCAGACCCAGGTTCATCCATCATCCCTCCCCTATCCCTCATCACAGCCATACTCCTAACCCCCCCCCCTCACATTCAACAATCTACTAAAATACTCCATCCATCTTGCTTTAACCTCCCTCCCTTCCTGTCTTATTTCTCTATCTATGCCCTTTATTCCTTACCTTATATATATTATATATAAAATATATTCCTTTCTTTAAATCCATCCACTATTTTATTAACCCATTTTACATCTTCTCATTCTTTCACTCATATATATATATATATATATATATATATATATATATATATATATATATATATATATATATATATATATATATATATATATATATATATATATATATTTAATATATATGCGCCTCATAATGTTTCATATTAAATTTTTATTAAGGGATATTGGCTATATATCCACGATCCAAGATCTGAAGCTACTATTACTTCGATTCGCATCAGAAAAATCATTCAGTGATGACTCAGGAGGTGGAGGTCCCCAGTCGAATATGAATTTGATCTCATATGTTCTTCATATGGCGCTCTATGTTCTGAATACGTAAGTTTTTTTTTTGTGTGTGTGTGTGTGTGTTTGTGTGTAAACCCCGTATTTATATTCTGATACTTTTTTTTTTTTTTTTTTTTTTTTTTTTTTTTTTTTTTTTTTTTTTTTTTTTTTTTTTTTTTTTTTTTTTTTATTTTTTTTTTTTTTTTTTTTTAATATATTATATTTTTATATATATATATATATATATATATATATATATATATATATATATATATATATATATATATATATATATATATATATATATATATATATATAATATATATATATATATATATATATATATATATATATATATATATATATATAATACTTTCGTCGAAAATGTTTATTAATCTTTCCCCGATATTTACTTTTAGTACCAGGTCATTTACCCGTGAAGAAAAACGTATAGATTCGTTCTTAGACTGTGGGAGAGAATCGTGGGTAGAGTCTGCATTTGAAGCTGAAGGGCCCTTCTTCGTTAGCGTTCTGGCTCTTGCTGTTATGCCTTCAAGTTTATGGAGGCGGAAGAAACTGGAGTTTTTGAAGAGGCTCCTTATCGTCAATCACGTCAGGTCTGTATGTGGTCACCTTCCTCCCGGCGGAAAAGTTCATGACAAAAGTATACAAGACTGGAGTACGTACAAGAGTGCTGCTATATTCTGGGCTCTTGTAGACAACTTATATAGAAAGGCATTTAAGGTATATGATGCAGTTGATTATACAAACCAATTTTGAATTTGAATATTTTCGACTTAATTTTATAAAAATAATACATAATCATAAAAATGATTTTCAGAACGTAAGCACTGATAGTGATTGGAGCATTAGTTTGGCAGAGTTCATTCGACATAATGATCAATTATTACTAGAAGCCCTTTCGAAAATATTATCGACTTATCAAGATGATCTAGTTCCATCTTCGTCATTCGATGAATTCTGTGACGTAGCAGGTGATAATTAAGATTCTATGTTAACTTGTGGATACAATTAATTAACCTACAATAATAATAAACCTCTCCTTGAATCTTTAATGTCCTCGTAAAGTAAATAATAAGACAAAATATTTTTATCTTAATTAATAAAATAGTTTTTAAGCATAATTTAAAATTTATTAGTGAAATAACGAAAATATTTAAATGAAAAGGTAAACAAACAATCAATACTGGTACTTGGTACTTTATTATTCATAGTAACTTTTTGTTAATTTAAAATATAGTCCAACACTGTGATTTTAAAGCCAAATTTTTATTTCGGTATTTTTCTTATGCTAATAATATTGTTTTCTTAATGTCATTATATTATTGTATGTAATTATTATTAATATATATTTTTTTTAACATTATTTCAGACCTCTTAGGTGACATCGAAAGCCCTGGTCAGTTTTTGAGTGATTTACTTCAATCTCTCCCATGATACGCTTCTATCCCTAGTTACGTCCGTTGGTCGACAATTTGAGAGGATAGTTGTCCCTTTTTCTTGCACTTTTATTAATATTTGTATTATCAACATTGGAATAAAATTAGGTCTTTTAAAAGGACTTAGTTAAAATTGGCTTTGCTACATATATGTAATTTATGTTCAGTACTTTATTATTGTAAGCAAAAGTATAAAACGTTTTTCTTTATTTCATTCGGTTTATGAAGGTAATTTTATTTATGCTTTTAGAAGTTGCTTGTTTTAAAATAAATTTGATCGTAAAATATCTTTCATGAAGCCTTTTTATTATAATAATATATATATATATATATATATATATATATATATATATATATATATATATACTATATATATATATATATATATATATATATATATATTATATATATATATATATTAGTGATGGATCGGATGTCATATTTTCCAATTTTGCGGATGCGGATTTTGAATTTTCGAAAGTTCGGATGCGGATGCAGATGCGGATGTTAATTTTGATGAGGATGCGGATGTATATATATATATATATATATATATATATATATATATATATATATATATATATATATATATATATATATATATATATATATATATATATATATATATATATTATATATATATATATATATATATATATATATATATATTATATATATATATATATATATATATTTCACTATCCCCTTTCCCACTTTCGTGAGGTGGTGCCCGCCACAATTCCCTTACAAACATAACTATTCTTACCTTTCAACGCTTTCACCACCTCCCTCCATCTCTGTCTCCACAAATCTTCTAATCCCTCGTCTAAACTCAAATTCTTTCCATCAAAATCACTCTCACTCCATCCATCCATCTCCACTTCGGCCTTCCCCTCCCCCTACCCTTCTATCTACAGATCTACGTACCTTGCCAACCATTCTGTTCTCTTTCATTCTTCACATATGTCCAAACCATTTTAGCACATCCTCCTCCTCTCTATCAATTACACCCTTCTTCCATTTGCACATCTCCCTTATTCTTTCTTTCTAATCCTATCAATCCTTCTCAATTTATATATCGCTCTCAAATCTTTCATCTCAAAGACATTGAAACTTTTTCTCGACCGAGCACTTATCGTCTATGTTTCACACACATACAATACAGAAGGTGAACACATACATTCAAACATTCTTATCTTTATTTCTTTCGAAATTTTTCCTTTCTTCCATACTTTTCTTAGTCCCCCAATACTTTCATTCCTTCTACCACTCTGTTCTTTATTACTTTTTCCGTCCCACCCTTACCTTCCACCCAACATTACTAGATATTTGAATTCATTCACCTCCTCAAGTTTCCATTCTCACACTTCTACAAACCAATTCCTCCTCCACATTTCCTCATCCCCACCTCCAATCCTCATAACTTTATTCTTCGCTGGATTGAATTTCAATCTCGTGTTTGCACATTTCCCTTCAAACTCTCTCACAAGTATTCTCATCTTTTCTCCAGATTCTGCCACCAACACATGCCGCATCATCTGCAAAAAGTAAAACATTCACTTCACATTCACCCTCCATATTTCTCAACGTAATACTCTTCCCTGTATTATATTATATATATATATATATATATATATATATATATATATATATATATATATATATATATATATATATATATATATATATAATATATATATATATATATTATATATATATATATATATATATATATATATATATATATATATATATATATATATATATATATATATATATATATATATATATATATATATATATATATATATATATATATATATATATATTAGTGATGGATCGGATGTCATATTTTCTAATTTGCGGATGCGGATGTCGAAATTTGGAGAAGTGCGGATGCGGATGTTGAATTTTTGAAAGTGCGGATGTTGAATTTCCGAAAGTGCGGATGCGGATGTTGAATTTTCGAAAATGCGGATGTTCCGCATCCGCGCATGCGGATGCCATCACTAATATATATATGTATAATATATATTTTTTTTTTTTTTTTTTTTATTTTTGACAAAAAAAGCATTTTTAAATTGTCTACAGTATTGATACAGTTTAGTAGTTAATATTTGTTTCGCCTGGAAGAAAATTTTATTTTTGCCCCGCACCCTTAATAGGTTCCCCACTCCTGTGCTAACCTACCCAAAAAAAAAACGCATTAAGAATATAAATTTATTATTGTTATTGATCAATTTGTAAAATTTTAACTTTTAAAAAAAAATTCTTACCAAAATAATTTTCAAAGTTTATTAATGGGTACCTAAAAGCGAATAGAAACTATTTTTTAATATTGGACGATGCAACAATTTGCGAAAGATCTTTTAACGTGTGTGGAAAATTTCTCGTCCATGGTCAAATTTTTATAAGTACAAATCTTCTCTCTTTTTGCATGTTTTCACCACTTGCGCTTCAAGAGTGTTTACTACCATGATAAGAGTCTGCTAATGGAACTCTACTCGGAGCTTATATGACCATCAATAAAATATATACATTTTCCACCTGCAGATAATAAAATAGCCGAACTGGTTCAATTTTTTTTTTTTTTTTTTTTTTTTTTTTAATCTCTAAAATCTTAACAAAGTAATAGTTGCGGGTTCAATAGTAATTATTATAAAATATATATTTTTCCTATTCTATTTCTTTTTTACCTTTTACGAGCCTTGAGTTGGGGGTGGGGGTTATTGTATTCTGTATAAAGAAACGTGTGTCACTCTCTTAAAGATAATTATTTATTATGGTTTCTATTCTTTTGTTCAACATCAGAAGTAATCCCATACGAAGGTTAAGTTTTATTAAGGTTCATTAAGGCATAATGCATTTCTATTAGTATTTTAAGGTTACTTGAATTGACAAAGCTTTTAAGCTTTATCATTTGCATTTTCATTTGGATCATTTAAGATTTTAGCGGTTGCTTTATTCGTACGGTTTACAGCAGGCGATTTATCATTTTTTCTTTTTATATCTTGAAATTCAGATTAATGAGCTTGTGATCGGACATGTCCTATATCCTCGTTCTCTTCTGACAAAAGTATTGAATTAAAATCACTTTCCATTTCGAAATAAGATTTAGTATGTTAGTCGGGATAAGAAGCTTCTCCTTAGTTTTCAGATCCCTATTCTAATATTCCATAACTAGAAATTTAAGATGTATGACCATCTGAAAAACTGCCTGTAAATTGATCATTACCGCAGTATGGTTTGATTTTGTACGAGCACATAGGTTGGACGTCAGGAATTCGGACTTTCTATGAGCATTTTTAAGCTTAATCATGAAACGTCCTTGGTTTTTTTACAGTTTTTTTGACACCACAAATATCTCTCTATAACTATTTCTTTTTCTTTTCATTAAGCTAATTCCATGCATTTATAACTACTTTTGGTTATTTGGTCTTACGACTACTTGGAGAAGCTTTAGGTTTTTATTTTTATAAACATTTATTTGCTGCATGTTTGTCCGATTTGGGAGAAGCTTTTTAGCATACTTTCTATTCTTTAGTAGGTACCTTTGCTGTTTATGATTTAGTAGGAACCGGACATTTTTAACATTCGTTAAATTCCTAAACCTTTCCCAGTGTTGAAGGTTTAACTGCAATTTACTTACAATAATCTTTCCTCTTTTTCGCATTTTTCTTTTTACTAAGGTCATTCCAAGCTTCTATAAATTCCAAATCTTCTTTTGTTTTTTCTTTTGTTTTTTCTTTTGTTTCTTCTTTCTGTTTTTAGTATAATTCTTTGTATTCATTGATATAGTTCCAAAAATGTAATATTTTTTCAGTAGTTTTATCTACCTTGTCTTTTACGATAGTATACATATCAGACTTAATAGTGGTATCAGCTCGTTTTGGCGGACGAATTGGAACACTCCTTTTCGCACGGCATGGCTTTTGTTTTTGATGCGCTATGTCGGGCTCTTTATCAGATTGTTATCGTATTGCCTTCTCTGGTTGACAGATTTTATCGATGATTGAAATAGGTTTGTTTTCGCTAATATCGTTCCAAAACTGTATAAATTCCAAGTTTTATTCTTCACTTAAGTCTTGGTCGGATTTTTCGATTACTTACTTTTCACACTACAATTTCCCATCATCCATTAGTTTTGCTTTCCTAAAAAGTTTTTCATCCAATTCTCTGCAGTATTTTTGAATTATTTTAAT
>SEYY01022990.1:57500-58712 GCA_009176605.1 Armadillidium nasatum | reverse complement strand
TGAATTTTTGAACATCAAGGTCTCTCACATTGTTCTTCTCTTCCGCTCTGTACTACCATATTTTTTAACATTCGTTCCCACTCACAATCTTCGTGTCACTTCTTTCCTCTTCCTCAATATTTTTCAATATTGAATTATAACTCTGACCATTCATCTCTTTCATATTTTAGAATCTTTATACATTTCCAAATTAAAAATAGATCTCAACAACAACCAATTATCATGTACGTTATTTAAAGCCCAAGCTTAACTATTATCCTTTTTGTGAACTCATATTTTTCCTCTTCTTCTTTTCCCTGCATCCTTATGTTCATTCTATAGGTTAATCATTTACTTTCTCTGTCATCACTTTTTCCAGGTAATTGTTAATTCTTCCTGGTTACTTCTTTTTCTCTTTTTTCATATTTTTCTTCTTACTTCTCTTTCCTTTTTCTTTTTCCTCTCTCTTTCTCTTTTCCTTTATTATTGTATTTTTGTTTCCCAACACCAACCAACAAAATTTTCTTTTCTCTGTCATATCTTCACTTTTACAATATTATCAGACCGTCACTACTCACAGTTTGTTATAACTTGCTAATTTTCCTCAGTGTCCTGTTTTATCTATTTGGCTAAGTTAGCTTTAATTCACCATTTATATTTATTATTTTTTAATGGCTCCTTGTTGTGTTTATTGTTAGGGTAGTTTAATGTATCTCATGTTTATAATTTTTATTTTCTTTCAGTTCTTGACAATGATTTAAGAGTAAATCGAAATGTCGAAAGTATAATTAGTGATATAATTTTAGTATAATTTAATAAATAATAAATTAATTAATTAGTGTATTTTTCTGCTTTATATATATATATATATATATATATATATATATTATATATATATATATATAAATCAGTTATTTTTCAACCTAGTCTCAATGTAAATCCATTCACCTTTGAAGGTGGTGTTTCCATCAGTTTAATAATCCCTTTCAGAAGAATGTTTCGCTAATCGTTTTGAACCAATCTGAGATGATATTTTATTTGCTTGGCACACCCTTCGAAATCTGATAGCTTTGAGGTAGCCTTTCAATTTATGAAACAAAATGAAGTCATATGTGGCAAAATCATAACGGTAGAGTGGATGTACTAAGATTTTCATAAACCTTTTGCAAAGCCTCAATGATTTGAGAAGCAGTCCACTCAAGCTTAAAAAGGGATTTTATTACTGCCCTCACC
>SEYY01022990.1:32500-37500 GCA_009176605.1 Armadillidium nasatum | reverse complement strand
CCAAAGTAAAGACCTTATATACACAAGCTACAAAATATAAATTTAATCGTACGAGTTTGTCCTTACAATGGGTTTTACTTATGTTTTATTCGCATAATTTGAGCAATGGTGTTTTGTGTATGGTTTTG
Organism: Armadillidium nasatum; assembly: GCA_009176605.1. Classification (NCBI taxonomy): domain Eukaryota; kingdom Metazoa; phylum Arthropoda; class Malacostraca; order Isopoda; family Armadillidiidae; genus Armadillidium; species Armadillidium nasatum. The sequence continues at coordinate 37,372 of SEYY01022990.1, read as the reverse complement.
GATTATGCTCAGGCATACAAAAATAAGAGAAATAAATAATTTAATACCTATCCTAAATAAGAAAAGGAATGCGATTTTTTAAAAATAGATACCGCGTAAAAGAATAAAATTCTAAGGTAACTGAAAACCAATCGAACTATTGTATAAGTTGAATTTTTGTGGAAAAGTTATTTTGGTTTATGGATTATCGTTCGGTTTTTCAGAAAGAGATAATTTGATTTATTTTCTTAGTAATTACCGAAAGTTCGAAAAAAAAATCTAGAAATAAATAGATTTCAACCAATTTTTAAAGGTTTTATAATCCATAATAATGATACAATTTTACAGAAATGTTTAATTGACGCTAAACATGCTTTAAAAAGCCACGATAATACTTTCATAGCAAATTGGAAAAGGGGAATAAAGTAGTAATATTAGATAAAATTAATTATATAAATAAATCCAATGTGTTGTTGTCTGATGAATCAACTTACGAAAAATTAAATTCTAACTCCTTAAAAATTCTCAAAATCGTTTTAATAATTCCTTAAAAATATTTTAAATCAACGAAAAGATTTAATTCAAAAGGTTACTACATATTCCCCAAGGCTTTCACAATATTATAGTCTGCTCAAAATACACAAACAGGACATCCCACTTAGACCTATCACTTCGAATATAAATATTGTCACCTATAAATTATCTTCATGGTTGAGGGGTGACTTTAAATGCATGATTAGGAATATTTCGAAGTCAAATATTAAAAATTTTGAAGAATTTATTGAAAAAATAAAAAAAGAAAACTTTAATAATAATGATCTATTAAGTCATGATGTAGCTTCGTTGTTTACGAAGTTTCTTTAACTCACTTTAGAGAAACTGGAGGAATATAATAAATTAATGAAGTTGGTGGTTTTCTATTTCTTTTGAAAACAAAGAAAATTATGAAATTATGTATAGAAAACTCTTGCTTTCAATTTGGAGATGATTTTTACAGGAAAATATTTTCTATTAAAGTAAATTGACCCTCCCTCTCTCCAGTCTTCAGTAATTTGTTTATGGAATTATTCGAAATTAAATTTATATTTTCTGAGGTTGAGCTTCGAAACATAAAATGTGGGCGTTATGTTGATGATGTTTTTGCCATCCTCCCTCACACTTTGAACCCTCAAAAAGTACTTGAGAATTTAAATATTAAAATTCCATCAATAAAATTTACTTTGAGAAAATGGTGAATAGTAAAATATATTTTCTTGACATCTTGATTGATATTAATAATAGAAACTTCGGGCCTGTATCTCGTAAACCCATTTCTTCAAATTCTTATTTATATTTATATTTATATTTATATTTATATTCATATTTATACTGGAACTCCTCACATTCTTTTCATACAAAAATGGATTTCATTATTTAACAATATTTAGAACATTGAAAATATGTTCCACTTCTTCCCTTAAAAATATATAATATAAATATATATATATATATATATATATATATATATATATATATATATATATATATATATATATATATATATATATATATATATATATATATATATATTTAATTAGACATAGAATCTATAAATACTATTTATTAGCCAAAATAGATAGACGGCTTTGTGGAATTTACTTTAATTTTCTAAAAATAATGATGTAGAATTTCCTCTTTTAAAAAGAATTTATTTTTATATTTCTTCAATATATTTTTATTTCAGAAAAAGAATTTACTTATTAAAAATATAATAATATAAATAGACTAAATAAAAGAAATTTGTATTATTATTATTATTATTATTATTATTATTATTATTATTATTATTATTATTATTATTATTATTATTATTATTATTATTATTATTTTATTTATTATTATTATTATTATTATTATTATTATTATTATTATTATTATTATTATTATTATTATTATTATTATTATTATTATTATTATTATTATTATTATTATTATTATTATTATTATTATTATTATTTATTATTATTATTATTATTATTATTATTATTATTATTATTATTATTATTATTATTATTATTATTATTATTATTATTATTATTATTATTGCTTAGGTAACTTTTTAAATTAACGTAGGCCGAGGAAAGCCATTATTGCCGAGGAACTAATAAAAATTATTATTTTAATTTAAAATAATAATAACAATAATATTATAATAATTATTATTACAACAATGTATATTATTCGTAATGCTACTTTTTTTTATATTTGATACTTATTATATATAGTAATAATAATGATAATAAGAAAGTTAATAATAATAATAATAATTATAATAATGATTATTATTATTATTATTATTATTATTATTATTATTATTATTATTATTATTATAATATTAAACATTAAATAATCTTTAAAAAAAAAATTGCTGTAATGATTATTATTATTATTACTTTTTATAATTATTATTATTATTGTTAATATTATTATTTCTACCTGTATATATATATATATATATATATATATATATATATATATATATATATATATATATATATATATATATATATATATATATATATATATATATATATATATATATATAAACAATAAAAACAAAAAAAGGTTGACCGAAAGTTTCTCAATGAAAAAAATTCCGTAACAAAAGGATATTTAATAATGAGTAAAAACCTCACGCAAAGTTTTTAACCGGAGGGTAAAAAGCACCAAACATAATGAAAGCAAAATTAGAAATACTGAGAAATAAAGAAATAAAAATAGGAGTAAGTATAAGATAGAGAATAATATAAATTGAAAAAGTAGTATAGGAAACAAAGTTTCAGTTTTCTAAGTAGAGAGAGAGAGAGAGAGAGAGAGAGAGAGAGAGAGAGAAGAGAAGAGAGAGAGAGAGAGAGAGAGAGAGAGAGAGAGAGAGAAATTTTGGTTTGCGAAATTGAAGAGGAAAGTCAATACAGTTCATTTTCAACATAAATCGAATATAAAGAAGTTCTCCCAAACAAAAAGAGATTTTTAGATAAAGTAGAATCGAGAAATAGATGGTAGATAAAAGCAGAAAAGAATCGAATTTTAGAGAATAATCATTGAGAGAAAAATAGATAGATATATATATATATATATATATATATATATATATATATATATATATATATATATATATATATATATATATATATATATATATATATATATATATATATATATATATATATATATATATTATATATATATATATATATATATATATATATATATATATATATATATATATATATATATCAACGGTTTGAAAAATGATTTCCTATAATATTTAAATTTTTCTTATAATGCATAATCTCCGATTTATTATAATATAAATGGATTTAATTTTCTTCTAAAAAAAATTTTTATTTTATTTTTTAATGTATATAATAATTTCATTACTCGTTTAATATTTCATATTTTTCTTCATTTTTATTTTATTAACTTGCTTTTTAAAGAACAAAATTTAGTGTACTCTCAATTCTTTAAATATTTGTTTTGCATACTTGATTATTCAAATTTCATGTTCTCTTTATGCATTACTTTTTTTTTTTAATTTTATTTTATTTTATTTAATATTATTTTTTATTCTTGTACGTCGGTACCACAAACCAATTTCAAGGACCACGGGTAAGGGATAGAAATTCCATGAGCCCATCAACGCCCAAGTAAACACCAAAAGCAAAAGGTAAATTTCACCAGAAAATTTCTTTTCCAGAAACTGAACTACATATCTTCTTCATAAGTGTTCGAAAAGTTGCCTATATATATATATATATATATATATATATATATATATATATATATATATATATATATATATATATATATATATATATATATATATATATATATATATATATATATATATATATATATATATATATATATATATATATATATATATATATATATATATATATATATATATATATATATATATATATATATATATATATATATATATATATATATATATATATATATATATATATATATATATATATATATAATATATATATATAATAATAATATATAATAATATAAATATATAATATATATATATATATATATATATATATATATATATATATATATATATATATATATATATATATATATATATATATATATATATATATATATATATAGATGACTTTTAATGTATCCTTCATTGTATTTACACTTTCTCATTCATTGTTTAAAAACAAATATCATCGTTTTCTTAAAAAGTTTTATTGAATTTGAAGCTAATTACTTCATAACTTCCAATTTCATTTGAAAAAAAACTTTCTATAAAATTAAAATATTCATGAAATTCACTTTTTTTCTGTAAATTGCTGTATAATTCAAATTTAGATTGGAGTTTAAACTATCGCAAGAGACTCTGATTTCCTTTCCTACAATGATTTGAAAAATTAATTTAAATTTTGATATCATGTAAAGTATTTTTATTTCATAAAAATGCATCGTGAAAATTTACAGTATCTCAAGCCACCATACAATAAAAGAGAACTGAATATAGATATCAAAAAGTCAATAAAAATAACTTGTGTGAAATCGTAATTTCATGGCATAAATAATATGGTTACAATGGCAACTATTTCCTTCTGATACCAACAAGCCTTTAAGGCCTTCTTATACGATAGCATTTTCGACATAAAATTCTCTTTAAACTCTCTCAGTAATATGTCTTCATATTTACATTTCAAGATCCACGGTATCGATTTTTGTACATTTTATACCTGTTAAAATCCCTCTTTTCTTATTCATCACAATATTGCGAGAAGTTTAGAAAAGTAGTCATTAAATTCTTTTTCTTGGTTGCTTATTCTATACTATGAAAAAGTTGTTCAGTGTGAAAGTAGATTCCTT
>SEYY01022990.1:7500-10000 GCA_009176605.1 Armadillidium nasatum | reverse complement strand
ATATATATATATATTACTGAATGTTTTATTTACTTGAGGAAGAAGTATAAATAAGAAATAAACAAAACTTTCAAAAAGAACTTTCGTTAACTCATTCTTTTTTCCAATCTGTCTAAACCGTAGCAAATAAAAGATACCAAATCTAAAAAATACAAAACATAAATTGAATGCAAAAGTTATTTTTCCTTTATTTATTTATTTATTTATTTATTTATTTATTTATTTTGGTTTGGCTTGATGTAAAATTGTAAATATTAACGAATAAAAACCCTAGGAACATGAAGAGAAGATTAAAGAGTTTAGTTAGGTTAGGTTAAATCAGGTTAGTTTGAGTTAAGTTCGGTTAGATTATGTAAAGTTAGGATAGATTTAGGCTAGGTAAAGTAAGGTTAGGTCTGATTATGTTAATTAATTCACTTTTTATATAAATTGAGTGAATGTGCTTGAACGTGCTGGTTCGATCTCCCAAGTGGATCCTAGGTAGATACTACCTAGAAAATTTCCCACTCTGTTTATAGACAAAAGGATAATAATTTAAATTTAATAATTAATGCAAATATGTAATTATAAAATTAATTATTTAATAATCTTTGATTCCTATGTTTACTGTTACACAATTTTTGCGTAGGTTACGTCTATAATCACTTCGAAGGGGAAATACTTTAATACAAAATTATTCATACAGAAATACTTTAATACAAAATTATTCATACAAAAATACTTTAAAACAAAATTATTCATACAGAAAGCTAAATAATTTCTGTAACATTGATATCGCTCGTTAGGTGAGAAATTGCATGATAATTTTTTTTTTTTTTTACTAAACTTGCAATTCAACTTTTTACAATAATTTAGCTATTTATTATCCCCTAATAGTAATAAAAGATAAAGCTAAATTTAATATTGCATGTTGGAAATGTATGCTATCTGTATTTTAATAAATTAAAAACAGAAAATGTCTATCTTTGTTCACAGACAATCTTTAGTTTCCCTCCTCTGTCTATAGTTTTTAGTTTTAAATCTTTATTCATTCATCTTCAACAGTTAATATTTAATCTTCAATCTCTAATCTTTAATCTCTAATCTTTAATCTTTAATCCTTAATCTTTAACCTTCAACTTTTAATCTATATTTCTTGTCTTTGAAAATAGAATTTTTTCTTTATTTTTTAACGCTTTCTTTTATTTAATTAACTATTACTTTTGAATTTTTAAAAAATTTAATTTTAGCTAATTTATATAAATACTCTTCAGGAAAAAAATATTTTGAGACAAAAAATCGCTAGTATGCATCTAATCTAAAACTTTGAATAACATGCATACAAACTAGTTTAGGTACCATAATGCCACTTTGATAATATTGGATGGTCTTAACATGAAAATTAAGTAAATGTACTATTGTAGTCACACCTTCGATAAACTTAGAAATGCAATGAATATGAATGCTAGTCCTCTCCTTAATGAATGTGTGAAACCAGCTAATTCTTACCTCGAAAATTAGTTTTTCAGTAAATGTAACAGTTTAATAATTCGGTTTGTAGTAATGCAGCATCCGCCAAAACATTACGTCATGTCGATATCGCTAATCTATGTCTTTCTCTTGAATTTACGGAATAATTGGGTAATTATTGACTTCTATTTAATAGCACATTTTTGAAAAAAATATTGAGCTTAAAAATGATAATTTTATTTAAAGAGATCGAAAATAATTCAACAATTTAAAAACTTCAAGTAATTTCTGTATTAACTATAAATTAAAAGTACAAACTATTTTTTTTTTAAATATAAATGCTTTAAATACCAAAAAAATATAACTTAAGGCAGATTACAGAAATTCAAATTAAGAAATTAAATATGTTATTAAGCTTAACGTAAACTTAAATTGAAACGACTTTACATTGAATTGCCTGAAATTAGTCCAACAATCTAAACAATTTTATACATACATACATACATTATAATATATATATATATATATATATATATAATATATATATATATATATATATATATATATATATATATATATATATATATATATATATATATATAATATATATATATATATATATATATATATAATATATATATATATATATATATATATATATATATATATATATATATATATATATATATATATATATATATATATATATATATAATATATATATATATATATATATATATATATATAATATATATATATATATATATATATATATATATATATATATATGTATATATATATATATATATATATATATATATATATATATATATATATATATATATATATATATATATATATATATATATATGTATATATGCTGTTTTAAAATGGTTTAAGCTCAGAATGATAACAATATCATTAGCAATTATAGTTTACACCATTTATTGCAAGATATTTTCGGAGTGTTGTATCAATAAAACTATTGATTTTCCTCGTCAAAAGAATCAACATGATTATGATCTTAGAAATGGCATGTAAAGCGATGCCA
>SEYY01022989.1:10000-22500 GCA_009176605.1 Armadillidium nasatum | reverse complement strand
ACAAAGGAAGGAACAAATTTGAAATGAATGGAAGAATGGAGAGTTCAGCCGTCGGTATAAGAATAAACAGAGTTAGAAATACAGCTGAAGATATCGTTGATAAAAAGTAGGAGAAAGAACAGAAAGAATGAAACCATTTTAAAAATTCTGTCGAAACCTAATAAAAATCGTGACTCACTTATGAGAAGGGTACCTCACCTTTTTTTACATTAAAAACAATTAAAAGTAAACTACCGAAATTTTTCCTTTGTGGGATATATAAAGAAACTTAAGGAAAATTCCTTGCCCACAAGGAGAAGAAAATAGAAAAGAATGTTCAAAGTTTTTGTTTTTGTTTTTACTTAAAAAATAAAAAAAAAAAAAAAAAAAAAAAATTGTTTTTTTTTTTTTTTTTTTTTTTTTTTTTTTTTATAAAAGTAATATAAACATTTTAATCGTGATAATTTTTTTGTAAGTATTCTATATCTTTTGAACAGTTGGTCACTATATTTTATTAGGTCTTTGCCTCCCTATATATATATATGTTATATATATATATATATATATATATATATATATATATATATATATATATATATATATATATATATATATATATATATATATATATATATATATATATATATATATATATATATATATATATATATATATATATATATATATATATATATATATATATATATATATATATATATATATATATATATATATATATATATATATATATCCTATATATATATATATATATATATATATATATATATATATATATATATATATATATATATATATATATATATATATATATATATATATATATATATATATATATATATATATATATATATATATATATATATATATATATATATATATATATATATATATATATATATATATATATATAAGTTATTGGTTTTGTTATTACTTCCAATTCTTTCAGTGAGTAATTAAAAACATAATCCTAGGACTTTATTTAGCTCACTCTAATTTCATTCTCAATTAATATTCCAGATTAAAATTTAATCATTCAAATCCCACTGCTGCTGTACACACGCACACACACACATATATATATATATATATATATATATATATATATATATATATATATATATATATATATATATATATATATATATATATTATATATATATATATATATATATATATATATATATATATATTAGTGATGGCATCCGCATCCGCATCCGCATCCGCATGCGAGGATGCGGAGCATCCGCACAAAAATCATCATCCGCATCCGCATCCGCATTTTCGAAAATTCAACATCCGCATCCGCATCCGCATCCCATTCCGCATCCGCATCCGCACTTTCCAACATCCGCATCCGCATCCGCATCCGCACTTTCAAAAATTCAACATCCGCATCCGCATCCGCATCCGCATCCGCACTTCTCCAAAATTTGACATCCGCATCCGCATCCGCATCCGCAAATTAGAAAATATGACATCCGATCCATCACTAATATATATATAATATATATATATATATATATATATATATATATATATATATATATATATATATATATATATATATATATATATATATATATATATATATATATATATATGCGAATTGTAGATCAAGAGTGAGGGTGAAGAGAGAACTGATCGGATTGATTTAGCATAGGAGTGGGATTGAGACAGGGATGATTGTAATATCTCCATGTTATTTAATCTATTGATGAATGGTTTACTTAGAAAAATAGAGAGAGAAGGGAAGAGTATTACGTAGAGAAATATGGAGGGTGAATGTGAAGTGAATGTTTTACTTTTTGCAGATGATGCGACATGTGTTGGTGGCAGAATCTGGAGAGAAGATGAGAAATACTTGTGAGAGAGTTTGAAGGGAAATGTGCAAACACGAGATTGAAATTCAATCCAGCGAAGAATAAAGTTATGAGGATTGGAGGTGGGGATGAGGAAATGTGGAGGGAGGAATTGGTTTGTAGAAGTGTGAGAATGGAAACTTGAGGAGGTGAATGAATTCAAATATCTAGTAATGTTGTGTTGAAGGTAAGGGTAGGACGGAAAAAGGAATAAAAAACAGAGTGGTAGAAGGAATGAAAGTATTGGGGGGCCTAAGAAAAGTATGGAAGAAAGGAAAAATTTCGAAAGAAATAAAGATAAGAATGTTTGAATGTATGTGTTCACCTTCTGTGTTGTATGTGTGTGAAACATAGACGATAAGTGCTCGGTCGAGAAAAAGTTTCAATGTCTTTGAGATGAAAGATTTGAGAGCGATATATAAATTGAGAAGGATTGATAGGATTAGAAATGAAAGAATAAGAGAGATGTGTAAATGGAAGAAGGGTGTAATTGATAGAGATGAGGAGGATGTGCTAAAATGGTTTGGACATATGTGAAGAATGAAAGAGAACAAAATGGTTGGCAAGGTACGTAGATCCGATGTAGATAGGGGAAGGGTAGGGGAAGGGGAGGGAAGGCCGAAGTGGAGATGGATGGATGGAGTGAGAGTGATTTTGATGGAAGGAATTTGAGTTTAGACGAGGGTAGAAGATTTGTGGAGACAGAGATGGAGGGAGGTGGTGAAAGCGTTGAAAGGTAAGAATAGTTATGTTTGTAAGGGAATTGTGGCGGGCACCACCTTACGAAAGTGGGAAAGGTGATAGTGATATATATATATATATATATATATATATATATATATATATATATATATATATATATATATATATATATATATATATATATATATATATATATATATATATATATATATATATATATATATATATATATATATATATATATATATATTATATATATATATATATATATATATATATATATATATATATATATATATATATATATATATATATATATATATATATATATATATATATATATTATATATTTATATAAATATATATAAAACATCCGCATCCTCATCCGCATCCGCATCCTCATCAAAATTAACATCCGCATCCGCATCCGCATCCGAACTTTTCGAAAATTCAACATCCGCATCCGCATCCGCATCCGCACTTTCCGAAAATTCAAAATTAACATCCGCATCCGCATCCGCATCCGCACTTTCGAAAATTCAACATCCGCATCCGCATCCGCATCCGCACTTCTCCAAAATTCAACATCCGCATCCGCATCCGCATCCGCAAATTGGAAAATATGACATCCGATCCATCACTATATATATATATATATATATATATATATATATATATATATATATATATATATATATATATATATATATATATATATATATATATATATATATATATATATATATATATATATATATATATATATATATATATATATATATATATATATATATATATATATATATATATATATATATATATATATATATATATATATATATATGTGTGTGTGTGTGTGTGTGTGTGTGTGTGCTCCATGCAGCATGACCAATGCGCCACTTGCTTAACATAACTAACAAGAATGGCAATGTGATGAAAGCCAAAAGTCCTTTCAATTCATTAGTGTTTTGTATAACACACGTTGTGTTTTACAAAGATGGGTTATGAGAAATAGAAACATTTATGTTATTATGGATAGAAAAATATTTCTTGGAAATTTTTGTTTAATAAAATATATTGTATTTTCGCCTTTGGAATTGAGGAATTGATGCACTGAAGACGACCTTGTTTTTTCCGTTCCTATAAAATTTCCATAAAATTTTAAAAGGTTTTAGTTATTGTAGGATCATTCTATTTGTATTTCCCGCTTTGACTTTTGTCTAGTTCTCAGAATTAAGAATTAAGAATTAAGTAATTTTACTAGCGTTTCTCTATGTACCATTACGACCTTGAGCAGATTGTGCAGCTCCCAACTCGTTTATCTCTGACTTGCAGACACACTCTTATACTGTTAAACACTTAAACTACGTAATTCGTTCTATCTTGTTCCTCCAAATTGCTGATAAGAAAAGTATGTTTTCAATTCCCCAAAAATATACATCTATTTATTCGGCTTAATTTTCCCCATAATTGAAACATCTTCAAAAACACGAAACTTAAACTTTTGTTTGCCCTGAATAGTATTCTTGGTATTTATTTTATTCGTTAACTTTCATGGCAAGATCGCCGAGCTACGCCGCCTCCCCAAAGAAGTCATAGTAGATGTTTTCAAGCTTTTCTGCTCCGAATTACTGTAGCAACTCGATACCTATTATAATCCATAGGAGGGTGCTTGGAACCCCTATTGGGGTACTGGGCATTCTTCTGGAGTGCTTAACTTTGGTTAGTTGCTCCTGTAACCCAGGAACACCAGAGCAGAATGCCAAGCAGCCCCAGTAGGGGTTCCAAGCACCCTTCTATGGATTCTTATAGGTACCAAGTTGCTACAGTGATTTAAAGAAGAGCTTGAAAACTGTTCTACTATGCCTTCTTTCTGGAGGAGGAGTAGCTCGGTGGTAGAGCCTTCTGTACATTGTCTAACGGCGACGCTGTTGTCAGCGATTTCGAATCCTACAGTGCTGAAAAATTTATATATATATATATATATATATATATATATATATATATATATATATATATATATATATATATATATATATATATATATATATATATATATATATATATATATATATATATATATATATATTGAAAGAAAGGGAGACCAACACAAGCATACACACAGATACATACATATGCAAAAAGGAAAATACAAAAAGCAAAATACTTCTACAATAAAATTGATGTTTCATATCTTGGCTTAAAAGTCAAGATTCTTCCGTAATATGAGAAATAAACCTCCGTAAGAGGATGTTCTAAAATTGTTTTCAGGATTTGAAAAAATATGAAATTGTAAATTTTATCAACCTTCGAATTTGTAAACAACATTTGAAAGATTTGGAAGAAAAATACGTTTTGTAATCAGATACCTAAATTTAGTTTTATTCAGTAAATATATATATTATATATATATATATATATATATATATATATATATATATATATATATATATATATATATATATATATATATATATATATATATATATATATATATATATATATATATATATATATATATATATATATATATTCTACTATAAGACATATAACATATGAAGTGAATTAGCGCCTTAATGCTTGTAAAATTGCACAAATTTATGGGAAGATTACATTTTTTTTTTTACAGATCATCACCACTCACGGGACAGATCATCACCACTCAAGGGAAGATCCCTTTTCAAGGAGGGGGCTTATTATCAGTATCTCGAAATACTTGAGGATAAGTTTTTCCAATCTGTTAGAGCTTTTGTTTTCTAGATTCAGAGAGATTTCTTTTCTTTCAAGACAACAGACCAATACACTATAGCTGGAAGATAAAACAATGGTTTGCAGTTATGAATATTCAATTGAAGTTCTATAATTATCGAGTATAGGTTTCTTTCTTAATCGTACAGAAAACGTCTGGGTAATTATTATTAGGAACTGAATTTAACAGGATACAGGAACAAAAAAAAAAAGCCATGAAGATCATCCTAAAGCAAATTGGTAAAATATTCGAAAGAAGCATACTGTCAATGAAAATTCTATCCTATTAATGTGGATATGAACTACAAACAATTTGAATATATATATATATATATATATATATATATATATATATATATATATATATATATATATATATATATATATATATATATATATATATATATATATATATATATATATTGCAGCCTTATTAGGTTAGTTGAGAAATGAGGAGTTCTTTCAGAACTCTTATTGAGAACCTTCAATATTGAAAGGATTCTTTAAGATTCAGGAAAATACCACATTAAGAAAAAAAGGGATATCCTTAGAAGAGAGAAAGCCATACTTGTGAATATGATTTTAAATTAGAAATGTTTAAGAGTTTTCAAATTTTCAAGTTATTGATTGCTATGGAGAGGAATGAGAATTTAAAGATGAATAAGGGAGATGATGTAATTGATCCAATGTTCGAAAGGAAATACCTTTATGTTCAGCGACCCTCGTAGAAAAATTGAATTGTCTTTCCTAAGTAGGTACCCTCTCAGCTATCACACTTATATTTTAGACAACCGATGAACATAAAGGTGTAGGTAGTGTTTGCTTAAAAAGGAAAAAATTTCCAATTTTATTTTCAATCGAAAAAGTCAATTTAAGTTTGAACTGTGGGAAATTTCTATTTAACATACATTCAATTTTGTCTTTAATATCATTTAGTCTCCCCATACCCCATAAAAGACAATTTGATATAAAGAATCTCTTTGAATGCAAACAACTTAGTAATAAGGTCATCCTGAAATGTAGCAGAAAGTTGTTTTCGAAATATATTGTCAATTAACTAATCAGAGAATCCATTTTTCAAAAATAATGATTTCAGAAAGTCAAGCTCTTTTTGACAGGTTGAAATACGATGAGAAAATTTTATATCCTCTGTCAAAAAAAGTTTCGATTAAGATATTTTTATAAATATAAGGAATGAATGAGTTAAATGTAGATGTTATCCTTGTAAAACTTGGTATTCTGAAGACGTTAGTTTGGAATTTGTTGTTCTCCTATATATATATATATATATATATATATATATATATATATATATATATATATATATATATATATATATATATATATATATATATATATATATATATATATATATATATATATATATATATATATATATATATATATATATATATATATATATATATATATATATATATATATATATATATATATATATATATATATATATATATATATATATATATATATATATATATATATATATATATATATATATATATGTCAAGAAAGGCCAAAGAACAATCCTTTTCTATTTCAAAGGTGAAAAAATGTTGCTATGTTTTGATATATATATATATATATATATATATATATATATATATATATATATATATATATATATATATATATATATATATATTATATATATATATATATATATATTATATATATATATATATATATATATATATATATATATATATATATATATATATATATATATATATATATATATATATATATATATATATATATATATATATATATATATATATATATATATATATATATATATATATATATATATATATATATATTCTATCTAAAACCTTCTTCAAATTAAAAAGAAACACAGCACTTTCATTTCAAGTTTAAATTAATTACTAGAAAACCTGATTACTTTCTTAATAATTAATTATCGTCAATTTATTATCATTTTCAAAGAAATTTTGGACTGAAAATCATAATTAAGAAGTGCTAAAGAATATTTTTATGTACTATAATTTCATCATTACCTGTGTCTCTATGTGCACCAAATATGCCACAGTAAAAGAAGAAAAAAAAATGTGGGCGGGGCTGAGCTAAATTCTGATTTTTTAAAACTTCAAATGACAAACTCAGTACGCTATTTTTTTTTATTTTTAAATGAATGTGTATATTATAACTACGAACGAATTTCTAATGACAACTGTAGTACGTCATGATTTTGTTCTTGTATTTCTAATTTGGAGTCTTTAGAGTTTTCCACCTTTTTGCCAATCTTAGACTAAATTCAGTCGATCTATTTTCATATCTCTTAACTCCATTGACTCTTCTAAATCCTTCAATCACTTTCTCTATTCTTTTTTTTTTATTCAAAATTTTGGAAGATTTTAATGTTTGCTACCACCAATAGCTTACTTGTTCTCAAGGTACAGTCGCTTGAATAGGTCGATTTTCTTTCCAAATATCCAATATGAAACCATAAAGTAATATACAATTATAAGCAATGTACAAAATTAAATGAAGTTTATGAAAGTAGACACAGATCATAATAAAGGTAAGCGAAGTCACTTTAAATTTTCGGATCAAGGAATGATGACTTTATTCTGCCAAATGAACTGATATGAAATTTCAATTAAAATTCCACTGATAAAAGAAGATAACAAACACAACTTCACTGAGTGTGCTCAGTAGAAAAAATTCCATATAGAATAACGCGAAAGCTACTGAAAAGTTTTTTGACAACTAAACAATACGAAAGTTTAACGAAATTATTAAGCAGAAAGTTTTGACGAACTTCAAGCAGAAAAGTTTTTACGGAACTAGAAAAGGATTTTTGTTTTTCCCACGATTAGCAATCCCTTTCTCTACATAATCTTGTGCGATTTATAACAATATATTAAATTCTTACAAATAATAAAAATAATAATAATAATAATAATAATAATAACAATAATAATAATAATAATAATAATAATAATAATAATAATAATAATAATAATAATAATAATAATAATAATAATAATAATAATAATAATAATAATAATAATAATAGAATAAAAAAATACATTAAAAATATTGCTTGAGATTAATGTAAAGTTTCAAACTCTTGTATTCTGTAAGTTGACAGATAATAATAATGACAAAAATAATAATATATAGATATATATATATATATATATATATATATATATATATATATATATATATATATATATATATATATATATATATATATATATATATATATATATATATATATATATATATATATATATATATATATATATATATATATATATATATATATATATATATATATATATATATATATATATATATATATATATATATATATATATATATATATATATATATATATATATATATATATATATATATATATATATATATATATATATATATATATATATATATATATATATATATATAATATATATATATATATATATATATATATATATATATATATATATATATATATATATATATATATATATATATATATATATATATATATATATATATATATATATATATATATATATATATATATATATATATATATATATAATTTAACAAGATGAAAACTTTTTACAGTTCAATTTTGCTTAAAGGGGTTAAAGGTTTAAAATACAAGCAATAAAACTCTGAAGGAAAGCAAAGAAATCTGATAAAGCGTGAGGAAAGTGAGAAAAAAAACATTGTTTTTGGTTATTAAAAAGTTATCGAAGCCTTTCGATGACTTATTCACTCTTGATAGAGATTACCGGTAATGGTTTTGTCTTTTCGGATAAAGGATTTGAATACTAAAGTTGCCATAATCGTTTGAATGATATAAATGCATTGTTTATTTTAGGGATTATTTAATACTTCTATATGGAAAGTATTTGATCTATATTTGGGCTTACTCTATAGTGTGCGATCTACATTTATGATTATTCTATAGTGTAAAATGAACATTTGTGTTTATTCTTGTGTGATCTACATTTGAGCTTATTCGATTGTGAGATATCTGCATTTGCGCTTACTCTATAGTGTGTGATCTACATTTGTGCTAACTCTATAGTGTACGATATTCATTTGTACTTACTCTATAGTATCCGATCTAAATTTTTTCTTACTTCATCGTGTGCGATATATAATCGTGCTTATTCTATAGTGTGCGATCTACATTTGTGCTTATTCTATAGGGTGCGATCTACATTGTTTTTTTACTCTATAGTATTCAGTCTACAAAGGTGAAATTTCCTAATCCTTAAGCCATATTTACGAATCGGGGAATGCTGTAGAAAGGTTCCCCATAGATTAATGTTCGTGTGCCATGCATTTATTATTCTTTTAAAATTGCAGATACTTTCATACTTTTAAACATCATATATATATATATATATATATATATATATATATATATATATATATATATATATATATATATATATATATATATATATATATATATATATATATATATATATATAACAGGTAATAGGAAGCCACTCTGAGCTTTCCTTAAATGACATAGACAATAAAAGATTTAACTGTCCATTGCCATGAGAAAGAATAATAAATAACTTAGCATCACGTAACCTCTTGCAATCTTTTCGAAATTAGAACTCAATAAAAGTACAGACCGAGATAATTTATATATAACATATTTGTTTTAGGAACGCTAGCGAGATAATGTACAAGGTGTATATATATATATATATATATATATATATATATATATATATATATATATATATATATATATATATATATATATATATATATATATATATTATATATATATATATATATATATATACTTGCCCTGATGCACGATCTTCCTTTTTCATTAACTTCTTGCAACATTCGTGGTCTCTTTACTAATTTCCACTTTGTCGAACACCACCTCTCTTCTTCTAGACCTCATCTCTTATTCTTAACCGAAATTCAGGTGTCTGAGTGCTCTGACAGCAAGCCATACTCTGTTTCCTCCTACTGTCTCTATCCTCAATTTTCAGCCAAAGGCGGATGTTGCGCCTATGTGCGCAACGATGTTGTCTGTTCTCGCGTCTCTAATTTGGAGTCTTCTGAATTCTCTACTCTATGGCTTAAACTTTCTTGCAACTCTACAACTAAATTTATATGCTCTGTCTACTTATCTCCTAATTCTACAGACTATCCAAAATTCTTCGACTATCTTAACTCCAAAATAGAACACATTCTTTCTTCTTCTCCTTTCTCCAAAATCTTCATATTAGGTGACTTCAATGTTCACCACCGCCAATGGCTTTCATCTAGTTCTCACGATCCAGCTGGTGAACTCGCCTTCCAATTTTCTATCCAGAACAACCTTGAGCAGTTGGTGCATCTCCCTACCCGTATCCCTGATCGCCTTGGTGATGAACCCCAACATACTTGATCTTTTCCTAACTTCTTATCCTTCTCCTTACACTGTTAAACTCTTTCCTCCTCTGGGTTCATCCGATCACCTTCTTCTCTCTGTATCTTGTCCTGTCTCTTCAAGTCTTCCGCAAGAACGGCCCCCGCCTTCGGCGAGGAGACGTTTCTGGCATTTCGGTGCCACTAACTGGTCTGACTTGCGGTTGTACTTCTCTGATTTTCCATGGAATGATTACTGTTTCCGTGGGAGGGGTCCCTCTGAGTGTGCAGAGCGCATAACCGAGGTGATTCTCTCTGGCATGGAGGCGTACATTCCATATTCTTTCCCTTCTACTAAACCTAACAAACCTTGGTTTAACTCTGTTTGTTCTCGTGCTATCCGCCACAGGGATGCTGCCTTCAGGAATTACCGTCGTCTTCAAACTCCTGAGAAACTCATGCAACTTATATTTCAAAAATCCTCGCAAAAATGTTCTAACTTTGCTTCTTGCTCTTTGCCTCCTCGCAAAAAATGCAACCCTCTAACCTCCAACTCATTTATGCCAAAAATTATAATTTCTTCTAAAGACGTCACTTCTGCTCTCTCTGAGCTTAACACTAAGAAGGCGTACCGTCCTGACGGTATCCCTCCTGTGGTTCTCAAAACTTGTGCTTCCGAGCTTGCACCCTGCCTTGGTAAACTTTTTCGTCTATGTCTTTCTACTTCAACCTTCCCTTCTTGCTGGAAACGTGCGCTCATTCAGCCTGTGCCGAAGAAGGGGGACCCCTCTCAACCCTTCTAACTATCGTCCCATTTCCTTAACCTCCGTTCTTTCTAAAGTTTTCGAATCTATCCTTAACAGGAAGATTTGGAAACATCTCAATTCTTCTAATCTTATCTCTGATCGCCAGTATGGCTTTCGTAAGAAACGCTCTATTGGTGATCTCCTTTCCCTTCTCTCTGACTCTTGGTCCTCCGCTCTTCGGCATTTCGGTGAATCTTTTGCTGTTGCGCTAGACATATCGAAAGCTTTCGATAGAGTCTGGCACAAAGCTTTGATTTCCAAACTTCCCTCTTTCGGAATCTATCCTTCTCTCTGTGACCTTCTCTCTGATTTCCTTTCCGGTCGTTCTATAGCAGCAGTTGTAGACGGCCACCGTTCTTCCTTTAAATCTATTAATAGTGGTGTTCCTCAAGGTTCTGTTCCTATCCCCAACACTTTTTCTACTTTTCATTAATGACCTTCTCTCTGTTACTTCATCTCCTATCCACTCCTATGCTGATGACTCCACCCTTCATTACTCTTTTCATTTTGAAAGGCGCCCCTCTCAACAACAGTTACTAGATGCAAGGAGGGTTGCCTTGGAGCAGCTGACCTCTGATCTATCTCGTATTTCTAATTGGGGCAGAGAGAACATGGTTGTTTTCAATGGCACCAAAACTCAATTCCTCCATCTCTCTACTCGACACAATCTTCCACACAACTATGATATCTTCTTCGAAAACACACAACTCAGACCTTCATCTGTTCTTAATATTCTCGGTGTTTCCTTTTCTCGTGATCTTTCATGGAAAGATCACATTACCTCTCTTTCTAAACAAGCTTCTAAGAGGTTAGGTGTTATGAGGCGCCTTCAGTATTTCTTCACTCCACCCCAGTTGCTTGCTCTGTGGGTTGTTCGCCCCTGTATGGAGTATGACTCGCACATCTGGGGTGGATCCACACATACAGCCCTCCTAGAGAAGGTGGAGTCTAGGGCATTTCGTCTCATCAACTCTCCTGCTCTTACTAA
>SEYY01022989.1:0-2500 GCA_009176605.1 Armadillidium nasatum | reverse complement strand
CTGAAGGAACTGCTTCTTTTCTGAAAACTTTCCGGAGTCTTCCGATAAGGTGGAAGCTATAATCGCTGATGGGATGAGCAAGTTCGTTTCTTCTTCATCTAAGTCTTTCACTCCTCAAAATCCATGGTTCGATCGTGCTTGTTCTCGTACCATTCAGGCTAGAGACATCGCGTATCGAGAGCGGAAAAATTCTCCTTCTCCTAACACTCTCGCTAATTTTCATTCAGCTCAGAATCGTTGCAGGGATATTCTTCGACGTGCAAAGCGAACCTTCATCAAACGAAGATGTGCTGAGCTCCTAAATTCTCCTACTGATAAATAAATTTTCCTGGCCCCTTTCCTAAAACCTCTCTTACAATTTCTGTAAATCTTCCTTTCCTCCTCTTATTCGCTCTGATGGTTCTGTTGCTAACACTCCAACGAAAAAGGCTAATCTCTTCTGCCTCCTGTTCTCCTCTAATTCAATCCTGGATGATTCCGGCTATCTTTCTTTTACTTCTTCTCCTATCAGATGCCCCATACCTTTACCTGTGATTAAACTTGATCAGGTGAATAGGCTCCTGAAGTCTATGAACGTTAGGATGGCAAGCAACCCGGATGGCATTCCTCCCCGAGTTTAAAAGGAAGTGTGCTTCTGAGCTGGCTCCGTCCCTCGTTCAACTTTCCTCTCTATGCCTCAATACTAGTACTTTTCCTCAGTGTTGGAAGCGCGCATTAGTCCAACCTATTCCTAAGAAAGGCAATTGCTCTGATCCCTCTAAGTATCGCCCTATAGCTCTCACTTGTCTTCTATCTAAGATCTTTATATATATATATATATATATATATATATATATATATATATATATATATATATATTATATATATATATATATATTATATATATATATATATATATATATATATATATATATATATATAATATATATATATATATATATAATTTATTAAATAAGGGGGAGGTAAACTTACTTTAAATTTCACATTATTCTAATAATAATATATAAAATAATAATTATAAAATAATGTTTAATATTTTAGTTTAATATTTATTATTATGTTGCATCAGTTTAATTATTTATAAGCTTACTATTTTTAATTTTTTTTTATTTATTTATTATTTATTTACTATTTATTATTTTAATATTTCATTTTATTATTACTCATTATTCAAACCTATTAATTATTTAATTATTATTTGGTATTTATCATTTATTATTTACTATTTATTTATTATTTATATTTATTTAATAAATCACTATATTTATTTATAATTTATTATATTTTATTTATTATTTATCAATCATTATTTGTCAATTATTATTTATTTAGCAATTTATTATTTATTTTTAAATTTTTTTAAAATTATTTAGCATTTATTTTTTTATTTTTTTATTTATTTTTTATTTTTTAAATGAAATAATTTTAGTTCATTAAATTTAATAGCAATAAATTTTATTAATTTATAAATTTAATTTTAAATTAATAATAATATATATAATAATAATAATAATAATAATAATAATAATAATAATAATAATAATAATAATAATAATAATAATAAATAATAATAATAATAATAATAAAAATATAATAATAATAATAATAATAATAATAATAATAATAATAATAATAATAATAATAATAAAATATATAATAATATAATAATAATAATAGTATTAAAATAATAATAATTTTATTAATGATACTAATAATATATAATAATAATAATAATAATAATAAAATAATAATAATAATAATAATAATAATAATAATAATAATAATAATAATTAATAAAATGCCTCAAAATATTAATAACCATTCGAAGGTTCAATTTATAATATTTTAAAACCATCAATCAATTTTTAATAAAACTCTATACTGTATATATATATATATATATATATATATATATATATATATATATATATATATATATATATATATATATATATATATATATATATATATATATATTAGCTGATTAGAATCTGCTGAGCCTCACCATTTTTATCTTTCTTTCTTAACATTTTATTTTAGTCTGAGACTCAATTATGCAGCGATTCCTTCTCTAGTAATCTAAATATCACTGACTATAGTTTATTTCAGAATTTTCGAACTAAGAGTGGAGTTTATGCTTATATAAACACTAACACTCCTGTAGCAACTCTCGTAAACCTTGAATCACCTGATTTCGGTGTTTTATGGCTTAAAATCCTTTTTCTGTTACTTTCATTATTTTCTGTTTCTGCTACCCTAACTGAACAGCTTTTTTAGTTCTTTTTTAATATCTTACGACCTCTCAAGAGACTGTTACATCTTCCTATCCAAATACTGAGTATTTACTATCCAAGTTTATCCAAATACTGAGTAAATACCATCCAAGTTTAGGATATTTCAACAGATTGGTTGGGTTTCTCTCATACTCATACACTGATATAGATGAAGAGGAAAGCTAAATTCATTCAGTATTCTCCAACGATCTGGATCAGTTAAATAA
>SEYY01022988.1:110000-126144 GCA_009176605.1 Armadillidium nasatum | reverse complement strand
ATTTCAATGGAATTTTTCGTTTAAATGAGTTTTCCATTTCACTTAACATTTTTGATTGTCAATTACCTAAAATATTGGAACGACACAGATAATATGATGCAGGAATCTGATTCTTTTCCATATTATGATGTTAAATTATATAATAACACTATCCCACGCCTCACATTATATTTTTCAAATTTATTTTCATGAATTTCAATGGAATTTTTCGTTTAAATGAGTTTTCCATTTCACTTAACATTTTTGATTGTCAATTACCTAAAATATTGGAACGACACAGATAATATGATGCAGGAATCTGATTCTTTTCCATATTATGATGTTAAATTATATAATAACACTATCCCACGCCTCACATTATATTTTTCAAATTTATTTTCATGAATTTCAATGGAATTTTTCGTTTAAATGAGTTTTAAATTTCACTTAACATTTTTGATTGTCAATTACCTAAAATATTGGAACGACACAGATAATATGATGCAGGAATCTGATTCTTTTCCATATTATGATGTTAAATTATATAATAACACTATCCCACGCCTCACATTATATTTTTCAAATTTATTTTCATGAATTTCAATGGAATTTTTCGTTTAAATGAGTTTTCCATTTCACTTAACATTTTTGATTGTCAATTACCTAAAATATTGGAACGACACAGATAATATGATGCAGGAATCTGATTCTTTTCCATATTATGATGTTAAATTATATAATAACACTATCCCACGCCTCACATTATATTTTTCAAATTTATTTTCATGAATTTCAATGGAATATTACGTTTAAATGAGTTTTCCATTTCACTTAACATTTTTGATTGTCAATTACCTAAAATATTGGAACGACACAGATAATATGATGCAGGAATCTGATTCTTTTCCATATTATGATGTTAAATTATATAATAACACTATCCAACGCCTCACATTATATTTTTCAAATTTATTTTCATGAATTTCAATGGAATATTACGTTTAACGGTACTACAGGTTTTTATAAATTTATTCCTAGTAAAATAAAGAGAATGTTTGTCTACAGGACATCTAATGATGAATCAGCCATTTTGTTTTAAGATGAGTAAAGTGGAATCTGATACAAGGGACAGAAATTAGTATACCCGATATATTTTGATCGGGACTGGCTTTTTTTAATTCATTTATGAGGTTCAATATTCAATCATGGTTGACAGTAACATTAAATTTGGTTTCAACAAATAATTGTACAATTGTAATTGCTTGGGTTATAAGGTTATAAAGTTTGCCTGTATATCTTTATGCAAAATTAATTTTTAAATTCGTGATATTACTATGCTTCTGTTGAGAAAAATTTGCTTTAAATTTCTGCATTCGTCCTGTACGCTTCATCTTTCTGAAACTTCTTTGTAATTATACTTACAATTTACTAAAATTGATTTACGCGTTTCATTTATCCATACATTATAAGACAAGTTCGGTAGATTTGCATTTCATTTAGTTTTATCACCTGCCAAATCTTTATGCTAATTTTTCTTAAAATTCAGTGAGAATATAAGAACTATGACCTCGTTTCTTGTAGCATTTGCTTTATTTATATTGGGATACATGCAATAAATTTACTAGTTGTAATAGTTGTAGTTAGCTTTCTCTCATAGAGGTTCATGCTTTTGACTTTTATTTCTTCTTATGCTGAAAAAAATTTTTTTTTTTTTTGGTGCTTTACATGTTTGTGAAATACAAAAAAAGTTGAGGGGGGGGGGGAAGAAATTTAAACACTAATCTTTGTTTTGCAACTTGTAACTTTTGGAATTTTTTTTTTCAGGGTGCTTTCTTAAAAACGAATTTTTCTTTCAAAGTTTATCTACCAGCTTCGAAAACTGTTGAAGACAGTCAGGTGAGCGATGCCTGAAATGGTCCAAAACAGTGGACCATCATGAAGCAAGATGAATATATTAATCTTATTACTTTCAACGCAAGTGAAAACAAAATTGACGAATATATGAAGTTTTTTTTTTCTTGAGAGTAAGCAATATATAATATATATATATATATATATATATATATATATATATATATATATATATATATATATATATATATATATATATTATATATATATATATATATATATATATATATATATATATATATATATAATGAAGGCATAAACTGCAATCAAAATTTTTCAACATTTCTTTTCCTTTTTTATTTTAATATTTTCAAACGTTTCGGATTATCTAAATCCATCCTCAGTGACAATCTAAAAAAATGATTAAAAAATAATAAATAAAAAAAAAAAAAAAAAAAAAAAAAAAAAAAAAAAAAAAAAAAAAAAATTTTTCAAAAAATTATACAATTAAAAAATTAGAAACTAAACTAAAACAAAATCAATCCAAAAAAAAAAAAAAAATTACAAATGCACTAAAATCATAACTAAACAAGAACTCGCACCTTCTATCGATCCAGAAGAATTTCAAAAACTGAACATTTAAAATAACAGAATAACATATAAATTAATTTGGGTGGTTGGTTATTAAAATATTGTGAGAGAAACAATCAATACAATAACAGAAAATGGTAAAATTAAATTAAAATGAACAATATATACATACATAATACATATAATAAAATAATATAAAAGCGCACAGTCTGATCAAACCGTGTACAATCGGATGGAACTAATATTATTATTTAGTGACGGGTTTTGGTTCCTTATAAATATGGACTCCAAAATTCTGCCGTCAGTAACTGAGTTAAATGGTTTTACTATTGCAAAATTATCGTTTAAAATAGGGTGGTCTTGTTGGAAAGCATGATCCCGAATTGCAGAATTCTCCGGGTTTGTTAATGGCAGACCAGTTCTGAACGAAAGTCCCTTGTGTTTTGAGATCCGGACTGTAAGTTGAAGGGAAGTTTCCCCTATATAGCAAGCGTTACAACTTGCACACGTATATTTATAAACAACAGAGGACCTCAATAACTTCGGGATACGTTCCTTTATTCGAAAAAAAGAGCCTAAACTAAAAGAATTGGATAAAATATATTTAAAATCAACATGTGGAAACAAAGGAGTCAAAATTTCTTTTAGTAGTTTTGTCAAATCTGTAGACTTAGGACCTAAAAAAAGTTTCAGATAAACCACCATTTTCGGAACGGAAAAATCAGCGATCTGTGGGCGAAAAATGCTATTAAGATATGATGCTAAAATTTTATCGAACATATGGGGAGGAAAAAAATTGGTGCTAAAAAATTTGCGTAAGTAACAAATTTCTTTATGAAAGTTTAACCAGTTGGAGCAAATTTTGTGTGCTCTATCAATCTTGCATAAAATACTATTAAGTTTAAAACGTGAAGGAATAAAACTGAAGAAATTAGTACCCAAAATAGTAGAGGAAGGCTTACGATATACTGAAGTCTGAAAACAATCTGTTTTGCGCTCTATAAGTATGTCCAAAAAAGGGAGGGAGCAATTATTTTCTTGTTCCATGGTAAATTTAATGTGAGAATGTTTGTGGTTAAGATAGTTCAAGAATTGAGATGAATGGGATTCGTCTTTAAAAATAATAAAACAATCATCTAAATATCTACGGTAAAATATAGGTTTAAAACTCTGGGGACATTGATCAATCCAAATGGATTCGTGATGAGCTAAAAAAGCATTCGCAAATGATGGACCAAGAGGTGAACCCATCGCCATGCCATCAATTTGCTGGTGAAGAATATTGTTAAAAAGAAATATCGTGTCCTCTGTGGCCAATTGTAAAAGTTTTTTAAAATGAGCAGAACTGAAATTTTAGCATCATATCTTAATAGCATTTTTCGCCCACAGATCGCTGATTTTTCCGTTCCGAAAATGGTGGTTTATCTGAAACTTCCCTTTTTAGGTCCTAAGTCTACAGATTTGACAAAACTACTAAAAGAAATTTTGACTCCTTTGTTTCCACATGTTGATTTTAAATATATTTTATCCAATTCTTTTAGTTTAGGCTCTTTTTTTCGAATAAAGGAACGTATCCCGAAGTTATTGAGGTCCTCTGTTGTTTATAAATATACGTGTGCAAGTTGTAACGCTTGCTATATAGGGGAAACTTCCCTTCAACTTTACAGTCCGGATCTCAAAACACAAGGGACTTTCGTTCAGAACTGGTCTGCCATTGACAAACCCGGAGAATTCTGCAATTCGGGATCATGCTTTCCAACAAGACCACCCTATTTTAAACGATAATTTTGCAATAGTAAAACCATTCAACTCAGTTACTGACGGCAGAATTTTGGAGTCCATATTTATAAGGAACCAAAACCCGTCACTAAATAATAATATTAGTTCCATCCGATTGTACACGGTTTGATCAGACTGTGCGCTTTTATATTATTTTATTATATGTATTATGTATGTATATATTGTTCATTTTAATTTAATTTTACCATTTTCTGTTATTGTATTGATTGTTTCTCTCACAATATTTTAATAACCAACCACCCAAATTAATTTATATGTTATTCTGTTATTTTAAATGTTCAGTTTTTGAAATTCTTCTGGATCGATAGAAGGTGCGAGTTCTTGTTTAGTTATGATTTTAGTGCATTGTAATTTTTTTTTTTCATCTTTTTAAATTTTTACTTGGATTGATTTTGTTTTTGTTTAGTTTCTAATTTTTTAATTGTATAATTTTTTGAAAAATTTTTTTATTGTAATTTTAACAGTTTTTTGAATTCTTTAATTGTTAGTTTTTTAATTTTTTTATTTTTTTTTTTTTTTTTTTTTGTCACTGAGGATGGATTTAGATAATCCGAAACGTTTGAAAATATTAAAATAAAAAAGGAAAAGAAATGTTGAAAATTTTGATTGCAGTTTATGCCTTCATTATAAAGATAAGATTTCCTAGAAATCAGTCAATTTTCATATATATATATATATATATATATATATATATATATATATATATATATATATATATATATATATATATATATATATATATATATATATATATATATATATATATATATATATATATATATATATATATATATATATATATATATATATATATATATATATATATAATAGTAAAATTTAAATATTGAGATATTTTATAATTTTAAAATTAAAATATATTTTGGTATATTTGATTTCTTCTCCCTTTTCAATTGAATATTAATGCAAAGTTAAAGCTTTGCTTTTCATTTAATTTTTTTTTCAATTTCGTATAAAAAAAAGTATGGTAGGATTATTAGGAATTACTTCTTATGGATTTTATAATGAATTGAGATTTGTTTATATTTCTCTTCATAAAAATTAGGGATGGAGTGAAGTATCGGTATCGGTAAAATTTTTGGACAAGAGTAAAGTATCGGTATCGGGGAGTTTTTAAGTATCGGTATCGGAAAAAATTTTGGTATCGCTCCATCCCTAATAAAAATATTTATCAACATGAACTGTTCTGGAAAAGTTGATGCATGTAAACAGTATTCTATGATATAAAAAATATGCTCGATCACAATACAAATATTAGTTTAAAGGTAATATTGTAACTACTGAATGGAGTTGTAAAGATGAAAGTTAAGGATTTTCAACTTTTAAAAAATACTTTCATAATTTTCTTTTTTTCATTTTCATGATAAAACATTGTAAATTATAATCTCTTTTCATTGCTAATGGAACATCCTATATACAATTTACCTTGATGTTATAAATATTTAATTCTTAAATAAACAAAATACACCTTTATGATTTCAATAAACTTATTTCAGTTTCATTTTATCAAATATGCTTGGAAACGGTTTGCAACTTCTACCCATTAAAATAAAATAAAAAGTAAATTTAATTAAAAGAAACAAATAAATAGGTAAAGTTTAATAACAATTACTGAACACAAATTCTTACCGGGTCTTTTTATATACTGACTAACACAACAAGAAATGATCAAACATTCATCCACTAATTTAAATATTTACCTTATCTGATTTGATAAACTACATTAAAACTAAAATACTTTAAAAATTGCATTTCTTCCCATTACTTCAAGTAATGCAAAGAAAGCGTACTGTAAATCTCATCTACTTGTACAATAATATATCTTAAAATTAAAAATACTTTATAATCCTATCATAAATCAATTACATAATGTAAAAAATAAAAATGCTAAGAAGGGCTTTGGTAAAGTAGCAATAGTTCCTTTGGCTAAGAAAACCCTTCCTACACAGACAGTCATTTCCATAATACATAATAGAATAGAAATAAAGAGAAAAAAAAATGCAAAAAAGCAGTCATACACGCAGTCTCACAGACGTTCATTGGGATTTCTAGTTCGTCCGACACCTCGTTCGCGATGTCGCGCTCTCTCGTTTGCTCGGCTGTAAAAAGGTATATATAATATATATATATATATATATATATATATATATATATATATATATATATATATATATATATATATATATATATAATATATATATATATATATATTATATATTATATAATTATTTTTTTTTTTTCATTCATAAACAATTTTGTAATGACAAACTTAATTATTTTGACAGCATTATAATTAAATTAAGATAAAAAAGTAAGTTTGTAATTTTAATTATTTGTTAATTCATATTAATTATTAAAATATTGAAATTAAAATTATTTTCTCTTTACATTTTAATACCTTTACAATTTTGTAACATTGAATATGACGAATATTAAGTGAGGGAAATTATTACAGCAACTGATTAGTAAGGTTTATATGCAAGGATACAATATGTATCAAGCAATTTTATAATTTTAATACTGCAGATTTACTTCACACACTAAACAAAAAAAAATAACTTCAAAAAATAGAAAGAAAATCAACCACTAAAATACATTCGAAACTTATTATTATACTGGAGATGAGAAATACAGAATGGGGATATAGTATTTGCGCCAAATTTACCTAATGATGTAAATATTGTCTGCTATTATATATATATAACAATCAAATAAAAAAAAAATTTTTTTTTAATTCTTGTACTTGAGCCTAAACGTACTTGAAATACATAAAGTATTTTTTCCAAGTAGTTTCAATACAAATTATATTTTGAAAATAAAAATTCTAAAAAGTATTTCTTGATAGTTCTTACTTTCAAGATTTAATAAATGCAACCGATCCTCGCTAACACTAACATAGAAAACAAATTATTACAGGAAAAGTGTTTGCTTTTCAAGGTAGATACTTAAAAAAAAAAAATTTAGAATGCACAGAATCTCTTCCCTCACCAATTTGATATCTGGTACTACTGATGTCAAATGAAATCTTAATTAAGAGTTACGTTCACTACATAGATAACTGGTATCTACAGAGTATTATAATTTGCAAAGGTTTTTTTGGAGGTCACAAGGCACGCAGAACTATAAAAGAATATGAGCAAACCATAATTAATTTTGACAGAATTTATGATTACAAATATCATAACTGATAATGCTACAAATATGATATCTGTTTTTTTCTGTACCAGGATTTTCTGAAATAACTACTACTGAAGATGAGACGAAGACCCGGAAAGTAATTATTTAGACATTTTTTAAAGATTCTAAACTGCGTGAAACACTAACAACTGAACACAATTACTGCTTTGCTCATATTTTACAGTTGGTATTAAAAGATTGTTTCAAAAAGAGCAAGATAAAATAGTAATAACATTGGACAAAGCTTCAACAAAGTTATTATCTTTTGTGCTTAAGTTGACAATAGCTCTATAGATGTTATAGAAGAGAAGGAAAAAAAGAAACAGGATTTGGTTGCGATACTCTCGCTCGAGTTCATAAGTTTAAAGAATTAGATCAGTTTTGGAAATTTATCAAGAAAAATTTAAACAGTTTAGCTGTTCCAACTCTTGGAGAATATGACCGAAATTTTCTTCAAAATATAAATAAAAATATGTTTTTGAACCGTCTGAGGATGAGACTAACTGTGCTCCATGGTAAAACTTTAAAATTCATCAAGCTTAATTACCCCATATGCTAGAGACTAAAGAATCATCTTAGATATAGGCATTCAAAATATAATAGTGTACTGGTATTCGGATTTAAAAAAAATAAATAAATAAAATCCATACAAAAAGAGTCTTCAGTTATAAGAAAAAAAAACAAAACCCTATCAATTGTCTTGTGTAATAAATCCAAATTTAAGCTGGAATGATGATCTGAAGAGGATAAGGAAACCCTAGAGCCTTCCTAATTAATGACAGCTGTTCATTTTTTAAAGAAGCTACAAAAGCTTCTAATATCTATAGTGCGTTATCAGAGGATATACCGGTATGAAGTTAAGGAACCCCGTCCAAAGAAAAAATAAATTAAACTTAAAACTCTCCAAACGCAAACCAAATGCTGGAGCACATTAGTATTGAAATACACGAATATTTCAGTCGACCTAAGTTTTCTGAAGAAAGGGATGTACCGACATAATGAAAAAAATCATAGATTGGCACAGAAGAATTTGTCTATTCCAGAGATAGCTAATCACTGACCAATCACCAACTTTTCCGTGACCCACGAGACGAAGAGGAAATTCAGGAAATTAATTAATTTTTTTTTTTTTTTTTTTTTAAATATTTCTCAGAAATTATACAACATTGCCAAACGTACGAATGTTTCCAACTCTTTCGTCCGTTCCTCGACTAGTCTCTCAATGTTTAATATAAAAATCAATTAAATTTAAATAATAACGAAACATTTCTGAAATAGTTTATACACCTATGTATGTCATCTGATTGGTTTTCTCTTTGCAGTTTATAAGTTGTCAAAGTTTAGTGTTTATGTCTACTAGTTTCTTTGTGATCATTCTAATTTAGTTTGTGATAATTTTTGTGGATGTGTAAATTATAACCCATTGGAATGACTACAAAGAAAAGGAAAATTAACTTAGAATGTAATGGAAATAGAAGGTCGTTTCATGAAGAATGGAGGGAAAAATACGTTTTATTGAGCACAACAAAAAAAAGCACTTTGTTGTATTCGCAAAGGAGTCAATTACTAATCGTTCGTATAATATTAAACGCCATTTTGAAGGCAATCTTTAGAATCAATGTTCAATGAAGGATGAAGAAAGGCATGAAATTATCTGGAGAGAAGTAAATCAAGAGGAACAACAAAGTAATAATTTCAACAGGCTGTTTAAACTAAAAAAATAAGAACAATATTTTTGCAGCCAGTTTTTAGTTATCATTTACTATTGCTAAGCATAGTAAGCCACTTTCTGATGATGATAACATTAAAAGAGACCTTTTTAAAGTCCTCTGTTCATTTGTTTGAAGATTTTCAAAATAAAAACGAAATCCTCAATAGAGTTTATGAGTTACTAGTTGCTATAAAAAAAAAAAACAGTGAAAGAGAAAAATTTCTATAAAAGAAAATGTAACTGATCAACTTATACAAGATTTAAATAACGATGACATGTTTTCAATTTGTTTGGATGAAAGTACAGACATCACATCGCCTCGTCGTTTAGTAGTTATTCTAAGATTCCTTTCAGGAAACATAATGAAAAAGATCTGATTAAATTGATGACACTTTCAGGAAAAACTAGAGGCCAAGATATTATGGATGAATTGAGAGAGGAATTTGGTGAAATGGGCATTGAATTCAGAAAAATTGCATCCGTGACAACTGATGGAACTCCAGGCATGGTTGGGAAATATAGTGGAATTGTGCAATTCCTGGAACAGTAAGTAACCCACAATTTAATTCCATTTCACTACATTTTACATCAAGAATCTTTGTGCGCAAAAAAAAAAAAAAAAAAAAAAAAAAAAAAAAAATCATTAGAAAATATCATGACAGTTGTAACAAAAAAATTGTGAACTATGTATCTGCTTATGCACTTAACAAAGGCCAGATCACAAATCTACTCCATAAAGTTGATAACCAGTTTACCGGATTGATTACTTTTGTTAAACAATGTCGGATGGTTAAGCCGTGGTCAGGTGCTGAACCGATTTGTGGACTTATTAGAAGAAATAAGACTTTTCTTAACCGAAAATGAACATGAATAAAATATTATATATTCAACCATATTAAGTGGTTGAATGACACATTTTTTCCCCGATTACATACTTCATTACAATAACAAACAAGAAATTACAAGGTAGTGAATGGGTTGTTCCATCACTTTTTGAGCACATTTAAAGCTTCTGGAAGAAAACTAGAAATATTTTACAAAGATCTGGAAGCAAACAAGCTAAAATATTTCCCATCATCAGAAAAGTACTCAACTTCCAGTTTTGAAATTGAGAACTCGGAAGGAATAGAAACTATACTTAACGAGTATTCGTTCATAATAAAGAATGCTCAAACATTATTTTCAGAGAAGTTTTCTCAATTTCGATAACTGGATTATACCTTACAAAATGCTGGCCAGAAAGAAAAATACTGTGATCCTTCAATTAAAGATCATGAGAAAAAGAAACACGAAGATTATTCAGGTTCGAGTTTAAGTCGGGTAAAAGTGTGAAGAAGCAGAGTTTTTGAGGCATTGAAGACAACCTTGTTTTCTCTTCCCTAATTAAAAAATTCACGTAAGATCGCACATTAGTTGCTTTAAAGTAACCTTCCTTCCGTCTATATATATATATATATATATATATATATATATATATATATATATATATATATATATATATATATATATATATATATATATATATATATATATATATATATATATATATATATATATATATATATATATATATATATATATATTATATATATATATATATATATATAGATATATATATAAGCTAAATAATAAGCTAAATAACTATTAAACTTGTAATAATTAACATGCAGTGAGTTTGAATGATGACATTTTTCTTAAATGAGGCCTGAATATATATATATATATATATATATATATATATATATATATATATATATATATATATATATATATATATATATATATATATATATATATATATATATATATATATATATATATATATATATATATATATATATATATATATATATATATATATATATATATATATATATCCCGCGAACTTGTAACTGACTTGGTGAAATATGTGGTGGTGTTTAGGTTCAACATATGTGTAAAGCCAAAACGAATTATATAATGAAATCAAAATCTAAAAACTTTTTCTTTGATAATATTTTCATTCCGTAGTAAAGGTTTCTTAATACAGGAATTTGAATTAGTTAGTATTAATTATTAGTAAGCAAAACAAAAACCCTCGGCAAACAATTGATCAACTCCAAAACGAAGCTTACCCACCAGGCACGCTCTCTCACCCCCAACAGCCCATGAGCTCCATATCCATCAAAATCTTAGTTCTTACAAGCGATTAACTACAAATAATTAAACTTTTAATACCTTGAACCTGAGGTGAGGGCCAACGTAGGCCGCGTTCTTCTCCTGTAACTACCATAAGAAGAAAAATACATTTAAAAATCTTACAATTTCTTAATACAATAGAATTTGAAAGTAAAAATAAACTTAAATGTTTTATTTTAAAGAGAACCAACGGGGGTGACAATCCAAACAAACAAATACTGAGAAAATCAAATAATACTATAAATATATAATATTCTTAACATAGATTTAAAAAGTGTAAACTACGCTAAAATGAAGTATGTTTATATTCCAACAACATAAGAACTAAATTTCAAAGAAATATGATATAGTGATTCCCCTAATAATATAAGACTCAAAATATAATACAAAAATAAATGAAAGTAAAACAAAGCATTCAAAAAAAAAAAACACTTCCAAAAACATTTAAAAACGGAACACATGAAGTGGTGGTATACGACTCCATAAACAAATGATCTTAAGATATTAAGTATATAAAAAAAAAAAACGATTAATACATACCTTGATGAAGGCAAAGCTGGTAAATAACGCTGCCTGGAGGGGCTGGTGGTGGCGCGGTGAGGGCGAGGATGTTGTTCTATCGCACCAAGGACCTGCTGAGTTTTGCGGCGAAATTCATTATTGAAACTTTCTGCCTCAGCTGAAAAATCAGACATTAAAAAAAGATAAGTTTCCAAAGTATTTAAAATGACAAAAACTTAAAATTCTGCAGTAATGGTTATATTTGTAGATTAGAAAACCTGCTCGAAGGGGAAAACAAACGTGCTGCATTTTGTCCCTAGCAGGATTTTTAAATGCACTCATATAACGTCCTTATTCTTTAAAATAACAATAATTTTATTCTAAGCATTAATTTTTGTGAACTTACTTTCATCAAGATTTACAAACTCCTCCTTCTCCTCAACAGCTCCATCTCCTGCCATTTCCTTTTCGATCACGTGACTACGATCCTCAATGTGGTGACCAATAGCCATTTTCTTCATTCCGGTTCTGCTGTCTGCCTCCGTGCGCCGAGTTTCCCGAACGCCTCCAGGTACGCCCCTGGAGGACGAGGACGCCTGGTAAACCTATCATTACAACAAAATGATATATATATATTTTCATAACTTTCTCTTAAAATATAATACGGTATATATATTCTACCTTCTTAAGAAGTTACTTCTATATTAAATATATTCCTTCAATTATAACATCTAAATATTGTAAATTTCTTCCTATCTGGATTTTGAGTTAAAGCATTCTCAAGTAATAATAATAATAATAATAATAATAATAATAATAATGATGTATCGATAGTAATTAACCCATCTTTCTGCCACTATTTTCGAATTTTGTTCAATTCATTCTACCGGACATTATATAGAAAGACTATCTCTTTCTTCAATAAATTTTCCATCTGATTGAGAGTTTTATTTAAAACTGCTAACCAATAATAATAATAATAATAATTATAAAAAAATAAAATAAATAAAATAAAACCTATGAATGATTTGGAAACACTAAAACACTAAAAAATATTTAACCCTGAAACTCCAATTCTTGTGTAACTTCCCACTATAGATTTCTTATCGTTAATCTAAATGTGGCATTTGTCATAAAAAAAATTAACCAAAATTAATAGAATTGATGAAAATTACTTTAAAAATTTTAATAATTATAGATTAATTACAAAAAATAAACAAACGTAAATACTTCAATCACGTTTTCGAATATTAGTTATTACATAAAGGACTTTTACCAAGCCCACTTTTTTAAGTCTTCTTCAGGAAGTTTTTAACAATAAATTTACAAACGTACAAATTTTTTGTTCTGGATACATTTTGTTCATATCTTGACCATTATAAGTAAAAACTCAAAAGGATCTTTTATCCAATTACAGTAAATAATATACATATTTAATTAAAAAAGGACTAATAAACAATAAACCATCTATGTCAATCTTGATGATTTTTAAAAAAAAAATTTTTTTATTTTTTTTAAAAATAAAAAATAAAAAATAAATACAAAGTATAAAGAACTTTATAAGTAAGGAAAAAAACATATAATCAAATGTTGCGTTTTAGTCATTTCACTAAGCCTAATATTTAAAAAAATCTATCACAAACACATTTCACATTCGCTTCCACAAGTTAATTATCATCACACAGAAAGGAGAATTAAAATGCGACAACGTATGAGGTTGTATAAAAAAAACAATTTCAAACAATTCTCGGTCACCTGAACACTAAAAAGCAGGAATGAAAAGGAGTTTACAGCACACAACCACCCAAACAATCATTATTACATCCCAAATTAATTTTAACAAATCACAGCAAAAATATTAACTCGTCCCCCCCAATAAAACCCCCACCCCAAACTGTGACGATCTGGAAGAACTCTCCCGCCAATTGTAACTTTTCGCATCCGTATTCTGCATCATAATCGGGGCCTGTTTTAAGTCATAAATATAAGGCAGTTAAACATGCTATTGAACCACTTTGGAGAAATTAAATTTCAATCGAAAAAGCGTAAATAAAATTCTGCAAAATATTTATTTTTCTTTCTTACACGATAATGATACTAATGAAAGAAATTTTAAATCAGACCTCTAAGAGGTCTAATATATCTATTGAAATATATATCTAATATATCTATCTAATATATCTAATTTAATATATCTATTAAAGTCTATTATATCTATTATAAAAGTATGCTAAATTGCTGCTAATGATTTTGGTGAATTGCGATAATTTACTGTGAAGATGCATTTATCATTTGGAAACTGGTGCAAAATATATATATATATATATATATATATATATATATATATATATATATATATATATATATATATATATATATATATATATATATATATATATATATATATATATATATATATATATAATCTCGTACCTGTGGTCTTCCGTCAGGACCGGTTGTCATTGTCATGACAGAGCTGCTGCTGTAGGTGTGACAAGATCCTTCCTTCATCATATTTTCCTACAAAAAAAAAAAATATTTTAAAAATGTAACCAAAGAATAATAAAAAAATATTTTTTGAGTGGGAGGGGGTGGGGGGTTGAAGGGGGCATAAGCAAATCATAAAAAAAACTTCCAATATAATTTTCAAAATGGAAAAAAATATTTCAAAACTTTTCATTCATCAAGAACCAAAATTAAAATATCACGGAAGATATTTGGGGAACGTTAATGAAATTAATTAAAATAATTAAAATAAGTCAACGGTGATCAATACAAATAAAAACAATCAATTTGTTATTTAAAAAAAAATTAAAAATAAATAAATAAATAAATACATAAACAAATTATTAAGGTTTAAATTTTATTTAATCATTTTTCATTAAAGAAGTTTGATCGATTAGTATATGAATTAGCTCGAAAAAACCTTGTGCATAATTAAACTCTATTTAAAGACCTGAACATACGAAAGAAAAATATTCTTTTCAAAAAAATTTTTTATATTTTAACTATTACAATCCACTTTGGTGACCTCTGACCTATAAAGCAATGGGCACCTATTTGAAAAGTTTTTACCCTTGAATTCAACAGCCAGATATATATATATATATATATATATATATATATATATATATATATATATATATATATATATATATATATATATATATATATATATATATATATATATATATATATATTATATATATATATATATATATATATATATATATATATATATATATATATATATATATATATATATATATATATATATATATATATATATATATATATATATATATATATATATATATATATATATATATATATATATATATATATATATATATATATATATATATATATATATATATATATATATATATATTATTAAAAATATTGATGTATCCCAATAGTGTTCGTTTTCAAATGTCAAAAATTTTCCTCTTTTTTCCTCATTTAGCTGGCTTTTTTTTTTTTTTTTTTTTTTTTTTATTTATTTATTTTTTGAACAATCTTTAATAAAAATTAAAAAGAATAAAATTTTTTACCATTTTAACCATCACGTTTTTATTTCCCTTGCTATTTTTGATAAAAATAAGATAACAGATTGTTATCTCTATCTCCCTAGATTTTAACATGAGCTAAACAGACTTCCTATATGTAAGCGAGTTTCGCTACCTTGCAAAAGGACAAACCAGTTTAAAACAATGTGGGATGGACCTATTAAAGGCGTCTACCTTACTAACGTTAAAACAAAAAAAAAGAAGTAATCTGATTAGTAATATATACAAAAATGTCATACATAAAATAATAATAATAATAATAATAATAATAATAATAATAATTCCCGTAATTTACAAATATTTATACATTTTATTAGAGATGGAGTGAAGTATCGGTATCGGCAAAAATAACCGATACTGATACCAGATTTTTAACAGAAGAACAAAAATATATTTTAAGATATCGGTTTTGGCAAAAATAACCGATACCGATACCAGATTTTTAACAGTTAAGAACAAAATTATAATATAAATATATATATATATATATATATATATATATATATATATATATATATATATATATATATATATATATATATATATATATATATATATATATATATATATATATATATATATATATATATATATATATATCTTGTGAGTGAGACTAGCATATTTCGCCATCTGCTCTTAAAAGTCCCTATCCTATCCAAGAGTGCTCTAAAAGATCATGCTTTTAGACTCGTTGATTTCAGTACCAGTCCTTGAGTTTTGTTTAAACTCCCAGGGAAGGTTTTCACCCTTTCAGTGCGACTACCACCTT
>SEYY01022988.1:102500-105000 GCA_009176605.1 Armadillidium nasatum | reverse complement strand
ATATATATATATATATATATATATATATATATATATATATATATATATATATATATATATATATATATATATATATATATATATATATATATATATATATATATATATATATATATATATATATATATATATATATATATATATATATATAATTAGGGATGAGGTCAAGTATTGTTATCAGCTGGTATTGGTAAATTTTGTAGTATCGGGTATCGTCAAATAAATTTTTGAAAGTATTGGTAAAAAAAAAAAAATGGACGATACCAAAATCTTGCATGAAAGAAAATTATTATTATTATTATTATTATTATTATTATTATTATTATTATTATTATTATTATTATTATTATTATTATTATTATTATTATTATTATAGTAGGAGTAAAAGTCGCGTTTAAACCGCAAAAATGAGTGGGATTTATATTAGGGCTGGGCCGGATAGCGAATTTGCAGGATAACCGGATATCAGGCAATTTTCTAAGTCGGATATCCCGTTTTTACTATCCGGCCGGATATTAATTTAAATTAACATTAACAGCTTATTTTTATATATATATATATATATATATATATATATATATATATATATATATATATATATATATATATATATATATATATATATATATATATATATATATATATATATATATATATATATATATATTTAGGGATGGACAGAAGTATCGGTATCTTTTTAGGTATCGCTATTGGTACCGATATGGGGCTTTCAGGTATCGCATCGGTATCGGCAAGTAATGAATGATACCGATACCGATACCAGACTTTTCAAAGTAACTTAATCATGTTGACTTCATTTTTTGGAGTGTTCAATTTCTTTGCAGAGTTTCGAATACCACGAAACAGTTTTTCTTGATTTTCCATATTTCCAATTAATTAATTACTAATTAACCGTTAATTAATTTTTTTTTGGCTTATATTCTAATATCTCTATAACAGCATCTCCGAGTTTGGTCAAATTAGGACAGTTAACTCTTTGTATACCCATATAGATCAACTTGCTATTCTTAATTGTTCATTTATTTAATTACTTAATTAATTAAATTATATAATTTTTTATTATTAACATTAACGTAATATTTTGCCACGTCGCTTCCCGATAATTTTGTTTCCAGAACATTGATATGTTGCTTTCCATTAAAAATAATTTTTTTGAATTGCACAAACTTTCCTTTTCATTAATTTTTATGCATTTCCTTCACTCCACTTTCTTTGTTTTCTTAAATATTTTATTTTTATTTTTAATCTATAATTTAATCCATTAGTAACATATTAAGATAGTAACCGAGGTACATGATATATATACCGGTATATATATATATATATATATATATATATATATATATATATATATATATATATATATATATATATATATATATATATATATATATATATATATATATATATATATATATATATATATATATATATATATATATATATATATATATATATATATATATATATATATATATATATATATATATATATATATATATATATGTGTGTGTGTGTGTGTAAGTCATAGGAAGTTGGAAAAATAGATGAAGGGAGTGTGTTCCGGACTTTATTAGTAGAGTACATGCTAGATTGAGCATAGCGGTTAACTCAGGGGTCAGAGAGTTGGATAGAGAAAGGATGAGACTTTGTAGAAGGACGAGTCACACGAGCCCTTCTCAATGGAGGAGGTATGCGACGAGAGAGCTCAGAAGAGCAGTGTCCGTTGTAATAGCGATAGTAGAGAGAGTGTGATGCAACAATTCGGCGGGCAGAAAGAGACTGGAGAGAATTAGTGAGAGTTGGAGAGTTGATATTACGAAAAAACCTAGACACCACCGTCTCAAGGAGAGTTGTATGAGTGGAACCACCCCAAATGTGTGACGCATACTCCATACATGGGCGAACAACACCCCTATATAGAGCAAGCAACTGAGGTGGAGTGAAGAAATACTGAAGGCGCTTCAGAACACCTAACCTCTTAGAAACTTGTTTAGAAAGAGAGGTAATGTGATTTTTCCAAGAAAGATCACGAGAAAAAGATACACCGGATATTAAGAACAGATGAAGGTCTGAGTTGAATGTAAATTGGTTTTTTTCCGGTAAAAAAGTCAGTTTCTAGCGTTTTTCCGAGTCTATAATTTATTTATATTTTTATATATTTTTTATTTTATTTATTTATTTATTTTTTTTTTTTTGACCCTTTTCAAATAAATAGCGGGGCCAAACCACTTTTTGGAATGATCTGAAATTTTGACTATATATTCAAAATTCGTTGGGCTACAAAAGCTTTTAACAGACTTTTGTTCCCAGAGTTATAGAAAAAATGTTATATGCCAAAAACTGACCAACTATCGAAAAAAAAAAATTTTGGGAAAAAAAATCCACTTTCCGACAAAAAAAAATTTTTTTTGTTAAACAAAAACTACAACTATAACATTCCTTATTTTTGGTGGGTGAATAGAAGAGGAATGAGGCT
>SEYY01022988.1:75000-100000 GCA_009176605.1 Armadillidium nasatum | reverse complement strand
TAAATATAACATTTTTTAATGACGTCACCACAAAGTTAGGGCGTAGCGTAATTTTGTGCAAATGGATCTTTTTAGGAGGGTGGATGGGGGGGGGGGGGAGAAGAACGACTCTTGGTCTCTCACCTTGAAAACGCGCTATCGAAAATATCGTCGAAGTCATCTCCACCCAAAAAATCCTGGCGAAAGGAGGTGGGTCGCTTGTAGGATCTGTCACCGAAAGACGAGGATAGAAAGTCCCTTGTTCCGGGAAAATCATTTCTGCTGGAGGACACGAGTGATCTCCCGTAGGACCTATCACGGGAGCCTGTGTACGGCACAATACTCATCGTAGTGGTGAAACAGTTGATGAAAAAAACACAAGCACTTTACGTCATAGATCGAAAAGAAAAAGAAAAAGAAGAAGAACCACTGGGGAAAGCCACTAGTGACGATGAGATAAACCGCCGGACATGAAACTAATTCCCTTTCGAAAAAATTATTGTCCCTCCCGATTTCGGTCCACACATACGCGCGTCATCAAAAGGTATTTGGCCGTAATTCAAAAACTACCTTCGTATAATTAAAAATATCACCAATCCCTTTCCCTGCATGTTTCAACCCCCGTCTCCTTACTATCTCTTACTATTACAAATACAGAAATGAATTTTCAGTTAACGTCACAAAAGTGGGACAAAAGGTTGATGAATTTTCAGTTTCCTTTCTTTCTTTCTTTTATTTTTATTGTTGTTTTCAATGAGTAATTAAAAGTGTCTCAAATTCTTCATAATAAAAAATTTTTTACGAATAAATTTTCGTATACGATTTGATGACATCTTAAAACATCGCTTTAAAAAACATTTAACTATGCGTTTCATTCCTCTGTGACACCTTTGGCGTCTTTTATGATGCGCTTTGCCTTTTAAATCGTGTGAAATTACAAAGCAGACCCTCTTTCCACCCTCCCCCCATCTCATCCCCCTACATATGAGCTCCCCTCATTACGCCTACGATCTTCGGGAATTTATAATTTGCAATTTTAGAAAAATAATTTTCGTGAAATGAAGCATTTTACTTTCTATGTTACAAATTGGGATAATCGAATGTTAGTATTCTAAACAGATGAAATCTCTTTATTTACAAGAAAAATTTTAAACTTTCATATATATATATATATATATATATATATATATATATATATATATATATATATATATATATATATATATATATATATATATATATATATATATATATATATATATATATATATATATATATATATATATATATATATATATATATATATTATTCAAGATCAGTATCCTCATCTTCAAACGATTTTTTTTATGAAGTATCGATTATTTTATTAAAATGAAGGCCATGTAAAAAAAACGAACATTTGTCTAAGGGGGGGCTCTGCCCCCCGTACCCCCCGACCCGTGAGTGATGATATTGTCGACTACTTTTCTTGTAGACGATTTAGGGTATTCCCATATTTTCCGCAGACCGAAGAGATAGGGGCGATCCCGATATATCAAATCAAATATCGATTTTTGAGGATAATGATCTTGAATAAAGCCTTATATATATATATATATATATATATATATATATATATATATATATATATATATATATATATATATATATATATATATATATATATATATATATATATATATATATATATATATATATATATATATATATATATATATATATATATATATATATATAGGGATGGAGCGATACCAAAATTTTTGCCGATACCGATACCTAAAAATTACCAGATACCGATACCGATACCGATACCGGTATCGGTATCGGAAAATATGCCGATACTACTACCGATACCGATACCGATACCGATACCGTACTCTGATATCCAAAAAACGATCCAATAAATATCGGAAAATTGCCGATACTTGCCAATACCGATACCGATACTTCACTCCATCCCTAATATATATATATATATATATATATATATATATATATATATATATATATATATATATATATATATATATATATATATATATATATATATATATATATATATATATATATATATATATATATATATATTATATATATGTGTTGTGTGTGATGGGACAATGACGATGATATTGAAAAGTATACTTTAAAATGTTTCCTTATTTTAATTTAACAATTTTATAATGAGAATAATTAAATTATTTATTCTTTATTCCCTATTGAAATTAGTAAAAAC
This sequence comes from Armadillidium nasatum, assembly GCA_009176605.1. Classification (NCBI taxonomy): domain Eukaryota; kingdom Metazoa; phylum Arthropoda; class Malacostraca; order Isopoda; family Armadillidiidae; genus Armadillidium; species Armadillidium nasatum. The sequence continues at coordinate 97,788 of SEYY01022988.1, read as the reverse complement.
ATGTAATTTTAATATACAGTATAATGGTATTTTAAAAATGTTAATATGTGAGAACAAGGAGACACATGCAAAATTGAAGTACTTAAAATTTTGCAAAATTGAAGTACTTAAAATTTTGCAAAATTGAAGTACTTAAAACTTTGCAAAATTGAAGTACTTAAAATTTTGCAACATTGAAGTACTTAAAATTTTGCAAAATTGAAGTACTTAAAATTTTGCAAAATTGAAGTACTTAAAATTTTGCAAAATTGAAGTACTTAAAATTTTGCAAAATTGAAGTATATACTTAAAATTTTTGCAAAATTGAAAGTACTTAAATTTTGCAAAATTGAAGTACTTAAAATTTTACAAAATTGAAGTACTTAAAATTTTGCAAAATTGAAGTACTTAAAATTTTGCAAAATTGAAGTACTTAAAATTTTGCAAAATTGAAGTACTTAAAACTTTGCAAAATTGAAGTACTTAAAATTTTGCAAAATTGAAGTACTTAAAATTTTGCAAAATTGAAGTACTTAAAATTTTTGCAAAATTGAAGTACTTAAAATTTTTGCAAAATTGAAGTACTTAAAATTTTGATCTCTTAATCCGAGATGCAAAAAAAAAAAAAAAAAAAAAAAAAAAATCTTTTTCTCTCCAGTTTTGTGATATTTGTCACCCTCTACTAAACAGACTTTCACTCTCAAAAGAAGAAGGTCTAACAGATATATTTATAAGAAAATATATGTAAATTAATCGGCAGAAAATCGACCATAATGATTGAGAAAAAAAAATGACGATTTTGCAGATGACCATGACGATTAATCGTTCCAAAACTTATATATATATATATATATATATATATATATATATATATATATATATATATATATATATATATATATATATATATATATATATATATATATATATATATATATATATATATATATATATATATATATATATATATATATATATATCATGTACCTTGGTTACTATCTTAATATGTTACTTATGGATTAAATTAAGGATTAAAAATAAAAATAAATTATATATATTTATTAAAGAAAACAAACCAAATGGTATGAAGTAAATGGCGTAAAAATAAATTGAAAAGCAGTTTTCTGCATTTGAAAAAAAAATAAACTTTTAGTGGAAAGCAACAAATCAATGTTCTAATTTTAAACAAAATCGGATCTGTAGTTACAGAGATATAGAATATAAGCCAAAAAATATAATTATGGGTTAATTAGTAATTAATTAATTGAAAATTTAGAAAATCAAGAAAAACATTTCGTGGTATTCGAAATTTTACAGTCAAAGAAATTGAACATTCAAAAAAAATGTAAGCCAAAAGGATTAAGTTAAGATTAAATCTGATATCGGTATCGGTCATTTTTAGTCGATACCAATACCGATACTTCACTCTAAAAAAAACTCTAAAGTCCCTCTTTTATTATTATTATTATTATATATCTCTTATCCACTTCTATACTAATATTTTTTTTTTTTTTTTTACAGATCGCCACTACTCATGGGCAGAGCCCTTTTCAAGGAGGGGGCACACACAGGGGAAAGAAAACTCATTCAAACACAGACCTAACACACATCCCTCAGGTGGGCACAGACGGAAGCCTTGAAGAGTGGAAGATTAAATACAGGAGGAAAAATAGATGATGGTAGAGAGTTCCACAGAACAGAGGTGGATGGAAAGGAGACACCACAACGGGCTAGTACGGGGTTTCCTACATTCACAAAAAATTCGTGCGAAAGCAGTGCAACAAGGACGACGCAACGGTGGAGGAATGCGAGAGGCCAATCCCTCGAGCACCTGCCATTGTAGTACCTTTAGAAAAGAGATAGTGCGCCAACGTCTCGTAGTAGATATAGGGGATGAAGAGAGTTTGAAAGTAGGGGACAGTTAATTAATCTTTTAGCTTCAGACTCAACCCTATCCACAAGAGGAGGAGGAGCCGGAGCCCCCCAAATGTGAGAACAGTACTTCATACAAGGGCAAATAAGACCCTTATATATATTTGAAGTAACTTCTCAGAAGAAAAAAATTCTCACAACCTGAAGAGAACTCCCAGCTTCTTTGATGACTCTTTTCCAACCATTGTGATAAGTGGTTTCAGAGACAGTTTATTGTTTATGTTTAGACCAAGAATGATAATGTTATTTACTGGTGAGACGAGAGAGCCATTGAAGAGGATAGGAAAGTTGGGAGGTGTTTTTGAGAGAGAGATGTGAAGAAGTTGAGTTTTTAAAGAGTTGAATTTCACAAGGTTGCAAAGACCATACCGGGAAATACCATCAAGATCAGCTTGGTGGCACCAACCCTACATCACTTATCAATAGTTTTGTTTAGCAATGTGACTACATAATAACTAGGTGTATTACAGATAGCAGAAAAGCAAAATTTTATAATCATTGAATATTTTCAATCTTGTTTCAACCTTCATGAGTTAAGCAAATAAAAAATTGGTATTGGTATCAGTAAATTTAGAGGTATCGGGTGATTTAAAATTATTGGTACCTGTATCGGTTAGAATTTGGGTATGGCTCCATCCCATATATATATATATATATATATATATATATATATATATATATATATATATATATATATATATATATATATATATATATATATATATATATATATATATATATATATATATATATATATATATATATATATATATATATATATATATATATATATATATATATATATATATATATATATATATATATATATATATATATATATATATATATATATATATATATATATATATATATATATATATATATATATATATATATATATATATATATATATATATATATATATATATATATATATATATATATATATATATATATATATATATATATATATATATATATATATATATATATATATATATATAGTATATATATATATATTTTTATATTTAAAATCACTGTTTTTTCCAAAATGTTCCTCTTACATTCTTAATTAATAAGTTCACTACAAATAAAATTTGAATTTGATTGTCAGCTGAAAATTATTTCCTCAAAAAAAAAAGTCATTTTTGTTATCAAAGTGACTCAAAGTATCAAGATGATAGATATTATTAGCGAAACAAAATTTCTGAATATACAGAAAAATTAAAAATTAAAAAAAAAAGTTATTTGCAATGTAGTAATAAAAAGTTTTGCAGAGAGATGGGAGAGCTTGTATAGTTATAGTTATTACTAAATGGAAGGTGAATGACATTGCCAAATTTAAAATTAATATATTAAGACAGTAAGCTTATAATGGAAATTTATCCCTCTTTTATTATTATTAGTAATTTATTATTATTATTATTATTATTATTTTTATTATTATTATTATTAGTAATAAGCAGATAATTATTTATTAAAAATATATTTATTTTCATTAATAATCATAAAACTAATATAGTCTAGATATTGAATCAGGAACTCGAAGGGCAATGCTGTATTATAATTAGTAGCCCCCTTTTTTTATGTATTAGAACATTTTATTAATTAATGTCACATTTTACCAGCCTTTGATAAGAGCATATTACAATATAAAAAGATATTTATAACTGAGTAATATTGAAAATTATATATAAAATAAAATTTGTAAAAAAAAAAAAATTAAAATTTTATTATTATATATATATATATATACTGTGTATATATATATATATATATATATATATATATATATATATATATATATATATATATATATATATATATATATATATATATATATATATATATATATTATATATATGGATGGTCACAGGGAATAAATTGCTAAGTGGAAAAATGGCCAAAATGAATTAAGTGCAATGTGATCATCTCCCAAGCCTTCTGGCCACTGTGTAGAAGTCGGAAACTCAGAGCTCTAATACTTTCTGAGTTATAAAGATGTGGCTTTCTTGGTATCTCATAAAAAGTGTGTGTTCTAGGTTAAATCAACTTACTATACTTCAGAGAGGCATCAATCACGGGAACAATGAAACAAGTTGAATTGTCATAGTTTTTTTCAAAGAATCTGTGTGGACAAGGGCATTTAACCATTTATTCACTGTGGCAGACTATTTCATGTAAAGTGGCTGTTCTCGATTAAATCAATTTGCTCGACTTTGGATGGGCATCATTCACGGGAACAAGGTAAGTTGAATTCCTAAATCTGAATTTTTGGATTCAGAATGTTGTTGTTTAATTTTGTGTTGTATTCAGAGTTGACTTATTTGTTTCAAAAAATGATTTTATATTTATTCTTTTTCAGTGTTTAATAAATGTGTATCATTTTCACAAATATTTTTGTAATAAAAAGTTTTCTAATTGCTATTTTTTTTTAATTATTATTTTTTTAAAGTTTCATTTCTCTAATATCAAAATATCATTTAAGTAAAACAAGAACCTAATAGGTAAAATAAACCCCCCAAAAATTAATAAAGAAAATACTTTTAGTATTATAAAAAGTATGGTGAATAAATTGGTAAGTACGATTAAATACCATACCATAATTAGTTAAGTATGGTCAATAATTTGGTAGGTTCTGGAGAACAATCCGGTAACTATAGGAATATTGTAAAAGGTTTTTGGCAAACCATTAAATTTAGAAACTCATTTGAAACAAATTTATGTCAACCAAATTTACTTTTTTCAAACAATGGATTTACATAAATAGTTCAAAGGTAAAAAAAGTGCTACCCTGAAAAGTTACGATTTTATACTTAACAACTTACATATATATATATATATATATATATATATATATATATATATATATATATATATATATATATATATATATATATATATATATATATATATATATATTTTTTTTTTTTTTTTTTTATTTACTTTAAAAAAAAAAAAAAAAAAAAAAAAAAAAAAAAAAAAAAAAAAATTTCTTCGTATTAAAAAAAAAAAAAAAAAGTTTTAGAAACAAAGTATTAGCATATTTTATATTAAAACTCTTTTTTCAGTATTTTTGGAATACAAAAGTTTTGTTCCTAAGTTTTAACTTCATTAGAATGAATTTAATGCATTTATGTGTATCTTTCAATATATCTTCTCTTTATAGTTTCAATAGAATAGAAATAATAAATGTTTCCGTTCATTTAAAATGGTATTAGAATAAATTTTATATACTTAAAATACTTCTCTATAAAAGAAACAAAATAAATAAATAAATTTATACTCTATTGAAACTAAGAAGACATTATATATTTAAATGTATTGCATAAAGCCTAATAAGCCACAGAAGACTAATTTTGTATAATAAATACACCAAAAACCTAAATATTTTACTATGAAAATTTATGCCAATTAATATATAGGAGGTTATTATCTTGAAAATCAATTTATCAATATATTAACAACCAGCAGATACCAAAACCAATATTTGATAAATAGATTAGAATTATTTTCTTTTTTATTTATTTATTTTTTAATTAGGATTAAAAAATTTATCTCCAAAATAGTAAAAACATTTTAATACATCACTGGTAATAGGAAGCATATAGGAACATAGGAAAATAGAGACAGTTAGAAGCCACAAGGGCCTATCGAGACTGTCCCAGTCCAAACAACTAATAACAATAACAAGTAATGTGTTCTGATAATTTGAAAAATACTAAAGACAAACAAAGTATACTCCATCTTCAAATTCAAAGTATAAGAACAACTTTCAAAGGTAAATTCTTTATATTTTGGGCTTTTTAGTATATAAATGTGCTGCCTCATTAGACTTTCGGCAATGCACATTCATGTATTTTGTTTTTGAAGTTTATATAGTGTAAAAAATAAACGAAGATTATTTTCAGCTTCAAAAATACCCACTAGTCTATTTTTTTAACAAATATGAAATACAATTTGACTGCTTGAAATTACTAGAAAGAAACCAGGTGCTAGTATTCAGTTAAGTAATATATAATTTTTAAAAATTTTAAATAGTAAGCATGATTTCTTAATATCCAAATCATAATTTGAGCCATTAACAGGAAATGGGTAAACCATTATTGGTGGAAAAATCCACACCATTAAAAATCAGAAACAATCTAACCCAAACAAAATTCAGGATTTTTTTTCCTTACCTCTCAAAAGGATCTTCATCAAAGCCTCCTCCAAATAAGCTCAAAGGACCAAAAAAGGACATTATAGGTCAAGAGTAAAAATTGTATTCACAAAATATAAATAAATCCACAGTATATCTTTGTTTTCAAACACAAACAAAAAGATTACACAAAACCTAAGCTACACTTTCTAGATATTTAGGTAATCGAAAACAGCTGATGCACATTTATGAAATATTTGTTGTTGATTTTGTACCGGTGTAATACCTAGTGCACTATCTTAAAAAATCATAATATCAATATCATTCAAATATTCCATAGGAAAAAATAAATAAATACAAAAAAAAATTTGTAATTCCATTGTAAGATTTAAAATATTAATAACAAAAAAGGCAATTACAAATTATTTCTTATTTCATATTGGCTTCCAAATAAGAATTTTTTAAACAAATATTTTTTCGACATTTTCAGTTCTCTGTATATTACATACGTCACAATAAATCGTTTCTAAAAAAAAATAAAAAATAAAAAATTCGTACCAGCGACAGGCAGCGGTTGTGTGCATTTGTGCTTGATAAATCAAGGTTAGCATAATAAAAATCAAATCAAATAAATCAGTTGGATTTTTTACGTGATTTTTTTTTATTGATTTTTTTTTTTTGATTTTTCATTTTTTTCACAAAAAAAATTATAAAAATAATGATACTGTCTTCATATTTTTAAGTTCAGAATATCATCACAAAACATAAAAAAAAAAGAAAATTAATTAAAATTAATATAAATTTAAGCATTTTATCGAGCCAGGGGAAAAATTAATCAACGTTCAAAGATATTTTTTGCTAAATTATTGAAACCTGCAACACTGTTTTACTTTTGAAATCTAGCTTTAGATATTTACTATAAAGGGCGAGGGAGTTATATAAAATTCATTTATTTTAAAATTTCAATATAAATTTTTTAATTTATTATTTATTTATTTATTTATTTGTGCATTTATTTATTTTGCAGGCTGTACGAATAAGATCGTAACGCAACAACCCTTATTGTCTAATTATAGAAATTAATGCTTTATTTTTCTTCCAAATTTCAGTGCTGACAGTTCCAACCTAAAATTTTTTTTTTTTTTTTTTTTAATATTTATCTTAATAGTATAATAATAAAATTAAATAACAGTACAGAACCATAAAATATTCTTAAAAATAATAATATAATATAGTTTATTTGTTTTCTTTAAAATTTAAAATTTGAATACAGTCCCAATTTCTTCATATTTATATAAAAAAAAAAATACATCAATGACGGATCGAAGCTCTGGTTTTGCAATTTATCAGTGTTCTTTAATACTTAATGATCATAAGAACGTAAGAAGAAAAAAGATAGTAAAAATACTCATCGATTTATCAGTGACTGTGCCATCACATCCTCAGTACATGCAATTTAAGATAAAAGATAGAGAATAATTATTACCAGACACTATATCTACAAATTTTCAAAAACACAAAACTCGTTTCTTTTAACACTGCAACTAATCTCTCATTTTATAATATACACAATTTAAGTTTAGGAGGAAATTCTGAAATGATGAATAAATATTCTTAATTTAAGCTACGGTAACCAACATCAAACAAATTTAAGCACCAATTTTTAATTTTATCACAACCACTATTCAAAGCAAAGTTTCAACAAAAAAAAATAAATAATGAAAGAAAACAATGCATATTTATTAAATAATACACAAAACATTGGTAAGTTTACCAATTAACATGAGGCTTAAAAAAATTGTAAGCCCTTTTCTGCCGAGAAGACTATAGTGTTATGTTTTCACACACACAAATTGCTAATAAGAGAAATAATTTGGTAAACTCTCCTTGTAGCGACTTTAAACAGTATTGTGGTAGCAAAGTTTAAACTTAGGTGGTAGTTAATTTTACATCATATATACATAGGCAAAATTAATATTCACTAAACTTTTTTAATTAAAACAAACGCAGTTACCGACTAATTTTTAATTGACTTAGTTGACTATATTAATTTTGAATCTACAACCTAAAATGGAAATACCAAAAACTTGTCTTTGAATACGTAAGAATACAGCTGTTTTTGATTAAATTTTCCAAAAATTAAATCTAAAAATTTATTTTTAACTTTAGATTTTATTAGTATTGATAATAGTTTGCAACTTTTTCAATTCTTTAGAAAATCCTTTGAGCTATCTATTAAATTTACGGTTGATCGATAATTTCAAAAATGACTGGAGGTATGCATATTTTTCCTTACTCCATTTTAGAACAGATATACAAAAGTGAAAATTTCTATCATTATTTGCACGTAGAATTGTAGTTCTGGACTAAGCTAGTCCTTCATTATTAAATCCTTGGGCGTTCCTAAGAAAAAATAAACTATTCATTGGAAAATCATTTTTCTCTACCATTGGATTACTTACCAAGTATTTTAAGTCACAAGTTCAGGGACAGTCTTTCATTATAAAACACTCCCTACTACATCGATACAAACCAATAATACATTTCGTTTGAAAATGTTCGTCATAGGAATGGGGAAAATAAGAGAAAAAAAAAGTGTTACGTGGAACCACCCGAAGTTGGTACGTATACACCATACAACGCCTCTAAGGCAAACTAGGATAGTAAGGAGATTCCTAAAACTTCTCAAAATACCCAGTCTCGTTTTTTTTTTAGCGAGAAATAAAGTAATCCTTCCAAAAAGATCAGGCGAGAAATATAAAAGAAGCTCGAGTGCGTTTCAAAAATGTAATAGTGGGGAAAGTTTTGTTGGTAGATAGATGAAGGATCAGAGATTTTGAGACAAAAAAAAATCAAGACAAATCTGCCCCAATTAGAAATATGAGAAAGATCAGTAGTCAGTAACTTTGTGTTCTATTAATCAGAGGCTATTTGAATTAGAGTGGAATGTCAACATAAAAAATGTAATAAAGGGTCAAATCGTCGTCACTTTTAGAAGGGATAGGTGATAAAGTGACAATGCCTTTAATAAAAAGTAGAAAAAAAGCAAGAGATAAGACGCAACTCTACGGTACATTTCTATTAATAGATTTGAAGAATAAATGGTGGCAGTCTATAACAACTGCTATAGACCTGGTAAAAAATTAGGATAGATACTCAAAGAGGAAGATTTGTCATCCTACCCTTTCATGATTTACTTTTCTGTGTTATTATATTACAATCACAAGGTTCAAAAACAAAATTCAAATAAAAAGCTTTACTAATCATTTGTAAGAACAGAAACTGGCCTAACTACAATTATATATATATATATATATATATATATATATATATATATATATATATATATATATATATATATATATATATATATATATATATATATATATATATATATATATATATATATATATATATATATATATATATATATATATATATATATATATATATATATATATATATATATATATATATATATATATATATATATATATATATATATATATATATATATATATAATATATATATATATATATATATATATAAATGAAATGCAAAAAAATTTCCATGCAAATACTAACACACAAATTATATACTAATGGGTGCGAAAACATGAAAACTAAATATATAGCAAGAAGCAGTCACTAGGTTGAATTGAAGACCTATCTTCACTTTCCAATAGACTGAACAATGTTAACAGATGGCAGTGATATTACAAAAGAAACAAAAAAAATGTAGCCAAGTGTGATCCTTACAGCTAAACTTTGGATAATTCTTGCCTATAGATACAAGTTACTTAAATTACAAAAGAGAATATATAAGAAATATTAAATTATTTGGCTTTCAATCTTAAAATTACATTGCAATTATAGTATAAAATCTTATTTAATTTCTAATAAAAAAAGAATAACATATAAATATTAAAATATATATATATATAATATATATATATATATATATATATATATATATATATATATATATATATATATATATATATATATATATATATATATATATATATATATATATATATATATATATATATATATATATATATATATATATATATATATATATATATAATTAGATCTTATTTCAAAAAGAAAAAAAACAGAAAAGGAAGACTTTAGAGCAATATCAGATCATAATAAAATAGATCACCAATTAAGGTTATCATTCAACAAGACCAGTGTCGACAGAACAAGATACGTAGCCGAGGAGTTGGGCGTAATAGAGTGTCCATCACTTTTTCTTGGACTTGCCCAACGTCAAAGTGTGGCTGAGATGTTGGTTGGAAACCTGTTGTTTGCGTCTTTGCAATTCACTCTTCTCTTCCTCGAGGCGTTTCTTTAATTCTTCGAAGCGTTTCTTTTCTTCAGTGTGTTCACGCTTCAATTGGTCATACTTTGTATATAACTGAAATTTATAATTATTATTATTAAAGATATTGAAAAATATTAACAGCTCATAAAACAAAATTATTTACTTAAGTTATTTTAAAGCATTAAAAAGGTGTTAAAGAAAGAGCAAGAGGATAAGATTACCACAATGGTTCGACTGAGAGAAATATTTTCTTTTATTTTTCAAAATATACTTTGCATAATGAAAGCAACTAAAAAAAATGTTGTGCCCATAGAATATTGAACTTATGAACAGATGACTCATTTGTCATATGAAAAATTCAAGACAGTAAAAAGATATAATGAAGAATTCGAAAAGGACAAAGTCAACTGAGTAATTGAGGCTTAAATGTGAAGCAAAACTACGAAAATATTTTAAAAATTTCAAAAGGTAATTTGTCCATGGATACGATACTAAATAAATTAGATAATATGTATATAGAAAACTGCGTAATGGATTATAATTAAAACTATGGATTTTAGGAAAGAAAGCAGCCATTGGTATGAACGCAACAGAAAGCAAGTTCAAACTCAATTTCTTTAAAATGTTTAGTATGGTATAAGCAAACATAACAATGAGAAAAGTTATGACATAAAGCAAGCGCAGGCACAATCAGTATGCCGCGGCATAACGGTAGAGAGATTGAAGAAGGTTTCAATCCCTTTTGTAGACCATAAGAAAAAAATTCTTAAAATACCTCCCTCCTCGAATAGTGCAAGCAATACCTTTGAGGTGTGAACTTAAAAAAATATGCGCGAAAGTGAGTATATATATATATATAAATCACTTTCGTTTACACTGTCCCTCCAACTGTCGCCCCAAAATCTTCTGGGGCATCACTTCTTTGAAAGATCTCTGGACGAGACCGACTGCGGCGGGAGGCTTCATTAGCGAAGTGTGGCCGCCTCAACAAGGGGTGGTCAGGGGGTGAGAAGGTAAAAAAAAAAGTATATATATATATATATATATATATATATATATATATATATATATATATATATATATATATATATATATATATATATATATATATATATATATATATATATATATATATATATATATATATATATATAAAAAAAAATACATTTCTGTACCTCTTTTTCAACCTCCTTAAGTTCAGTTTCCTTCTCCTTGACTCTCAAAACAAACGTTTGCCGCATTTCATCCTCCTTTCTTTGCAGCTCCTGACGGTGTTCCTCCCTCTTTTGTTCAAAGGTCTCCTGGAAGCTTACAGGTTCGTTGTTTTCTCCAACGTCAGTAAAACCCATCTGAAATCTTATAATATATATATATATATATATATATATATATATATATATATATATATATATATATATATATATATATATATATATATATATATATATATATATATTAGTGATGGCATCCGCGGAGCATCCTCATCAAAATTAACATCCGCATAAGCACTTGCGAAAATTCAACATCCGCATCCGCGCTTTCGAAAATTCAACATTCGCATCCGCGCTTTCGAAAATTCAACATTCGCATCCGCATCCGCACTTGAAAATTTTATATCCGCATCCGTAAATGAGAAAATATGACATGCGATCCATCACTAATATATATATATATATATATATATATATATATATATATATATATATATATATATATATATATATATATATATATATATATATATATATATATATATATATATATATATATATATATATATATATATATAAGAAACTTTTTAAGAACAGTAAACACGCTCATGCTCTAATAATATAATAACGGGAATCACTTTGTAAAACGATAAAAGATAAGCACAAAGACATTTTAACAAAGAATTAAAACAAAAAAAATAAATAGAGATAGGCATAGGCATAGGCATAAATAAATAGAGATAGGCATAGGCATAGGCATTACGTTTCGAAGTTATTTAGCTGTAAACCCCCAATCCCAAATCTATGGCATAAATACATAAATAAATAAATATAATATAATAAAATAAATATAAATCCATCAATAATGCTGTAGTTTTTTTGTCTTTAGTAAAATGTAAGTTTTTGTTGAAAATTATGTAAAAAAAAAAAAAAGCCAAAACCAAAAAAAAAAAATTTAAAAACCATGATTCTGGTGTCGTCTGATGAAGATGTGTTTAAAATCTGAGGAAAATAGAAGGGAAGCATCGTGGAAGAGAAAGAAGAAAAGGGGATCTGAGATACTCTCTCTCGAGAAACTTTGATTGGAAGAGGAGAGGTTATTCGGTTTTGATGGAATAGGCCTTCAACAGAGAAGAAAATCATGACAATAATTATATTCATACTTTACTTCAAAATTTTTTGGAAAAAAAAAAAAAGTTCCTGTAATTAGAAGTATTAGAAGCAAAATAGGTTTATCTACTTGAACACTGATTACAAAAGTTTATGCTGCCCTAAAACCAGAAGCATCTATATATATCTAACACCCCCCTTGAATAGGGCCCTGCCCGTGAGCGGTGATTGATGTATAAAAAGAATAAAAGATAAATAAATAAATGTAAAGAAATAAATAATAATAATAATATGAAAATTAGAAAGGCCTACTCTAATAATAATAATAATAATAACTCATTCAAATTAATGGTAAACATAGAAAGCCACCTAAACCAGATTATCTTTTACGTATCCCAATTCCCTGTATTGAAACTTCTTCAGATAATGATGATCGACCAAACCATCTGACTATTTGTCTCCCACTTCTGAAGAAGTTAAAAAATCCTTCCCTTTATACTCATCCTATTCAGTGAAGAACCGCTTCTTTCAGTATTATTTTTACTCTTTTTCTCTATAACATCCATTCGCTGTTCTGCAATTATTAATTGGTGGAAAAAAAATTCACAAAGTAAACTTTAAGAAGAAAATCCCAATCCTCTCAATCTTCCCAGAATTTAACTTTTGACCTATCCATAACCCCGAGAAAAAATAACATTCATCCTGAGTTATTGTACTTTTCTTCTTATGAAATAAGTAAAGTGAGTGGGTCGAATTATACTCGGTTTCTCATCGGAAATTTATGTGACAAAACAAAATCAAAAAACTTCCTTTCCACCAGTCTTATTATTATTATTATTATTACAGTATAAGTAAAAAGAACCAAAATTTAAATATTAAACCTGGCAACTTTTATCGAAGGTATTGGTCAAATAATTCAAAGTAATTGTTAAAAAAAAATAAATAAATAAAAAAAAAAATAAAAAAAAACTCGTATTGATTTTTCACTTGAAGGAAAAGCCAAATATCTAGAGTATAGTTTACCTGCTCCAAAATCTTTTTACGATACAATTCAAAATGCTTCGTGTGTGTAACCTCTCTCATATCCTCCATATTTGTTCTAATAAGCATTTCCCGAAGTTTTGTAAAATCACAATGACTCTCATTCTCAACTGAAACAAATAATAATAATAATAATAATAATAATAATAATAATAATAATAATAATAATAATAATAATAATAATATTTATCTTTCTCAATGATAAAACAATGCTGCTTATATACTAAATTAAATCTAATATTGAACTTTAGTTTACAGTTTCTATTTTGAAATTGTTCTTAATATAAATTCTTTCATGGTTGCCAATCTTTAAAATTTACTTTATTACATTCGTGTATCATATACTATTACTTTCTCTTCTATTTATTTACATAATACATGAACCGAAATCCTTAATGCTCAATAGCGGCATTTCTCAAACTTTGTTTCATAGGCTCTTGGTTTCTAAAAAAATTTCTAATGTAAAACAAAAGTACACTTTTCACTAATTTTGTAATGGAAAACACATACTTTTAAAAATATAGTTCATGTCAACAGGTAATTTTGTAATGCTTTGATATTTTTAAATAAAGTTAATATTTCTCAAAATCATAGTTTTAACTTCAATGCAGCAAATATCGATAGCTATAGCTCACAAATTATCACATAAACAATCTCTCTTTGGTGTATTCAATAAAATTTACAGGTGTGGTAGAAACCCTCAGTCAAAAAATGCATACAAGACTTTCCATGTAAATCATAAGGGATTTTAAATATGTAACTAAATCTCTATCAATTTAATTCCTACTTTGCATACTTAACCCGTGTAATCCAGCTTATCAAACTGACATTAATTGTACATATTTAAAACAAACAATAAATAAAACAATTACTGAAACATACCTTGAACAGTTCCCCATGGATATTGCCTTGCACGAGTCATTTTATTACCAACTCGGATGAAGTCTGTGCTTCCAACCACGGCAAAAGGCATTTGGGAATTCATATCAATATTCACCTTTGGGGGTAAAATTCAAAAGTAATCCTATGAAATACTTAAAGGAATTTTATTATATTTTAAAAGCAATTATTATATATATATATATATATATATATATATATATATATATATATATATATATATATATATATATATATATATATATATATATATATATATATATATATATATATATATATATATATATATATATATATAAGCTAGAAAATATATTAGAGATACTTTTGCCATATTGTCATCATCAACAGGGAATTGGTAAATCTGAATATCATTAGCTTTGATTTCTTGAATAATTCGAGATTTGAATTTGGATAGTTCAGCCTTGGAAATTGTGTCAGCTTTGGCAATAATAGGAATTATGTTCACTTTAGAGTCTAACTTCTTCATACATACAAGGTCAATGCTTTTTAACCTGAGAACAAAAAATTTATTTGTAAGATTTATTCCCTGTCATTTATTATTAGCTTAAGGGAAAAAATTTGGAAGGAAAGACCTTGATGAGAAGATCCAGCAAAGTACATATGCTAGAAAAAATATTGGATAAATGGAGACCTCAGTCATATACATCATAAATTCATAATACTTATATTTTTAAAATATATTGTAACCAAAAAAAATATATTAACCTTCAATTTATAATAAAAGAATAATAAAAAAATACGAAATATATCCATAGGTGTTGTGTCTTACAAGTACAAAAACTTTATAAATATACTTACCCATGTCCTGTTGGGCAAATAAAATACAAGCAAACATGGATGCGAGTATCATGGTAGGCAGAAAGTGATCTTTTGATTTTGAGTTCTTCTTGCAAATAATCGTCAAATTGTTTATCAATGTAGTCAACAATAGCAGTAAAACTGTCTTCCTTATTTATTTGGTCACCGTACCCAACGGTGTCAACAATCGTCAGCTTTAATCTAACATTTGATTCCTGAAGTTCATAGATATGAGATTTAAGCTTTACAGAAGGTAAATTATGGGAAGCTGGTGTTGCCTCAAAACTTGTGTTGAAAAGGGTGTCCATCAAAGTAGACTTACCCATTCCAGTTTCACCTGAAAAGTTAATGGTAGTGGTAGTAATAGTAATTTTTGATAAATATTAGGGATGGAACAATATCAAAATTTTTACTGATACTGATTCAGATACCAAGACTTTCAACTTAACCAATACCAATTCTGAACTTTTAAGAAATATATATATATATATATATATATATATATATATATATATATATATATATATATATATATATATATATATATATATATATATATATATATATATATATATATATATAACAGTATATCTACATCTGACCCTAGCAAGGCTTTAGGGGTCTGTCCATGGAACTATCACTCATCTCCATCTAGATCCATTGTAAATAAATCCATCTTCCACCAACTGTTCCACCGTAAGCAGCTTATGTTGCCTCAGAGAACCCCCAACTAACTTCATCCATCTCTTCCTGGGTCTCCCTTTCGGTCTTCTTCCTCTTGGCATCCACTCTCACCTACCACTCTTTCCCCAGGCATCCTCCACACATGTCCCAACCATTTCAGTCTTGCTGCATCTATCTTTTGAATAGCTGGTCCAACCCTTATACTTCCTTTAATTCTTTCACTTCTTATTCTCTCCTTCCCACCATCAACCGCAGCACCCTCAACTCTGCTGCTTGAATTCTGCTTTCTTCTCTTATTGTTGTACTCCAGGTCTCCACCCCATATAACAAAATTGGGGTCAGAGTACTTTCAAAAATTACTTTTTTTACTCATATACCCATTCTTTTGCAACCAATCTTGTTGGTAATTTCCAGCATATTTCCTCATTCCCTTGTGGATACTGCTTCCCCCCCCCCCCGAAATACTCACATCTCTCTACCATCTTCACCTCTTCATTATCCACCTTCTGCATAAGCTCCTCTCCCTCCTCCTCCTTACTAACTATTAACTGTTCTGTCTTTTCTACATTCACTCTCAATCTCGCCTCTTTTAGCTTTTCAGCAAAACTGATCACCTCTCTTAACTTCTCTCTATCTTGGCTATATATATATAATATATATATATATATATATATATATATATATATATATATATATATATATATATATATATATATATATATATATATATATATATATATATATATATATATATATATATATATATATATATATATATATATATAAGCAGCATACCAATGCAGAGTATGTTGAATGAAAATCCATTTTGTGTAGATTTTGCAACCAACTGGTCTGGTAGAGAATCAAAACCCACGTGTCCATTCAACTTCAGCGTTCTAACTTTATCTTCACCCTGAAATTGTAAAAACATATAACTATATAGTATACATAAAAATTCTTTTCTTTGAAACCAATACATAAATACCAATATATAAAAATTAATACATAAATACCAGTATATAAAAATCTTGGATATTTTTGTGTTTTCAATTACTCTGCTTCCCTTTATATAAGTTGCATAAATTATATATATATATATATATATATATATATATATATATATATATATATATATATATATATATATATATATATATATATATATATATATATATATATATAGTGGCAAACAACACCCCTATAAAGAGAAAGCAACTGGGGTGATGCAAAGAAATTCTGAAGGCACCATAGAACACCCAACCTCTTGGAAGCTTGTTTAGAAAGAGAAGTTATGTGATCTTTACAAGAAAGATCAAGAGAAAAATAAATGCTGAGAATATTAAGAACAGATGAAAGTTTGAGTTGTGCGTTTTTGAAGAAGATATCATAGTTGTGTGGAAGATTGTGTTGAGTAGAGAGATGGGGGGAATTGAGTGTTTGAGACATTGAAAACTACCATATTTTCTCTGCCTCAATTTAAAATTCATGAAAGATCAGAGGTTAGTTGCTCCAAGGCTACCCTCCTTGCGTCTATTAACTGCTGTTAGGAGGATTTTTCAAACTGGAAAAAGTAATGAAGGATGGAGTTATCAGCATAGGAGTGGATAGGAGATGAAGTAATAGAGAGAAGGTCATTAATGAAAAGTAGAAAAGTGTTGGAGATAGGACAGAACCCTGGGGAACACCACTGTTAATAGGTTTAAAGGAATGGTGGCCATCAATAACAGCTGCTATAGAATGACCAGAAAGAAAATCAGAGAGAGAAGAAAAGATACAGAGAGAGAGAAGTTTAAAAATCAAAGCTTGGTGCCAGACTCTATCAAAAGCTATCAATATGTCCAGGGCAACAGCAAAAGATTCCCCAAAATGATGAAGAGCAGAGGACCAAGAGTCAGCGAGAAGATAAAGAAGATCACCAGTAGAGCGTTTCTTATGAAAGCCATACTGCTGATCAGAAATAAGACTGGAAGAATTGAGATGTTTCCAAATCTTCCTGTTAAGAATAGATTCAAAAACTTTAGAGAGAACAGAGGTCAAAGAAATGGGCCGGTAGTTGGATGGTTGGGAGGGATCCCAATCTTCTGCACAGGCTGAATGAGCACACCTTTCCCACAAGTTGGGAAGACAGAAGTAGAAACGGAGACACAAAATAGTTTACCAAGGCAGTGTGAAAGCTCAGTAGCACAATTTTGAGAACCACAGGAGGGATTCCATCAGGACCGTATGCCTTCTTAATAATAAGCTCAGAGAGAGCAGAAATGATGCCTTTAGAAGAAATTATAATTTTAGGCATTAATGATTTGGAGGGAGTTGATTAATTTTTAGGGGGTTTTCTTTTTATTATGGATTTATATTACTCTTCCACGTAAGAAAAGAATGTGCAGAATGCATTTCAGCATATTTTAACTTAATATTTTCAATATTGCAATAAATAGAGGTATCATGCTAGATTGAATTAATACCATAATAGAAGTTATGTATATCAAAATAAAATTCACTATGATTCAAAATATTAAAAAATTAATATATATATATATATATAATATATATATATATATATATATATATATATATATATATATATATATATATATATATATATATATAATATATATAATAATTGTATACTATGCAGTTATATTTTTCACTGCTGTACTGCAATAATATTTAAGTTAAATTAATCTTGAAATGTTCTTTTTTTTTTTTTAAATTATTAATATATATAATACAAGATACAAATGCATGGCACACAGACATTTATCTATGGAAGGAAGAGCCCCCCACACCCCCTAACCTGTGAATGGCAGTGATAAAGTTTAATATATATAACCTTGAATAACAGTACATTGTAAAAATAATGAACAGTCAAAGGATAAATATAACAACCTGGTATTATTTTTTCCTTTTTAAATAAATGAAGGATAGTCAAGTGGTTGCTTCACCATTCAGAGTAAAAATAAGTTGTTTTTTTTAAATAGTTTTTCTTTTTATTATGTATTTATATTACTTTTCCATAAAGTAAAAGTATATGCAGGATGCATTTAAACATATTTTCAATATAGTGAAAAATAGAGAGGTATCAGAGATTATCATTATATTATATATATATATATATATATATATATATATATATATATTATATATATATATATATATATATATATATATATATAGACCGACCAGGGTCCTGGCTAAAAATAAGAGAAAACTGGGGTTTGCCTGCTAAGATTAAAAAGGAAAATTATACTTAATTGTTAATAGTGGATTAAAGCATAAATAAACAAAATATAATAAAATTAAAATTTTTCTTATTTTTTTCAATATTTCCTTTTTTTTCTTCTTCTTTTGGGCGCTCCTCTTCTGTTAAATGTTAATCTTTGTGTTTTGATTTTAAGTGTTTCCATAAAGATTTGGTTAATAAATTTTTGCTTGGGGCGCCAGGAGGTCCGGTTTAAGTTTACTTGAGGGAACTTTTTTCAGTGCTCGAAAATAAATGAAAAATTTAGGGTAAAATTAAAATCATTTTTTGAAAATTTATTATGTATAGTTTTACTACTAACCTAACCTAACCTACCTAACATATCCTATCTTAATATACCTAACCTAACCTAAGTTAACTTAACCTAACAATCTTTTCAATCTTCCTAATCTAAAAAAACAAATTTATTTTTTATGAAATGTTTTTAAAATTGTTAGGGTATTTTTTAGAGTTTCAGAGAGACATAGTTCCCTAAAAAAAACTTGTGCCTAACCTCCTCTTTTAATTTCTTGGCTGCCTATGTTATATTCAGCTATTTTGAGCCTATCCTAAAACATTGAAAAGTACTCCCATACTGCTGAAGCTGATCTTTTAACCATAGGGACTATAATATAATAATTTAATATAATAATAAATAGCAATAAAATAAATAAGCAATAAAATAGCAATGATATGTATAAATACAGGTTATACTGATAACTTTATATCTTACATTTTTTAAACTTTAACTTAGGTTCTTACCTAAGAAAACCTGTTGAATCACTATTGTGAATCAGAAAAAAAAATATTAAAAAAAAAAAATTTTTGTACTATTTTTAAAACTTTTATTATATAAAATCTGTAATTTTCTTTTTTTTTGAGAAAATACATTTAATCATTAATTGAAGTGAATGTTGGCAATTCTACTCCTTCCTTATAGTTAAATAAATCTCAATTAAAATTATATCTAATTTTCATAGCCTAAAATTTCAGTGCTTTTGACCTCTTTACAAATTTTTAAACAATTTTTAAACTTAATATATAAATTTAATATATAGAACGACCAGGGCTCTGACCCCAGCTAAAAATAAGAGAAAATTGGGGTTTGCCTGCTAGAGTTAAAATAGAAAATTATACTTATTAATGGTGGATTAAATCAAACAAAATATAATAAAATTCATTTTCAATTCATCTGTAAACAATAATTACTTCTTTAATTAGGAATTCTTTAAGAATATTTTAAAGATAAAATTTTTCAAATAGGCGTAGGCAAAATTTTAAGTTTTACCTGACGAGGGCTGTCAACAGCAACGGAACCCATTTTATTTCTCTACTGTATATGAAATAATATATATTTAAACTACAAAAATGAAACAAAAAATCAAAAACACAGAACACTTTTCAACACTTAAAACGCTAAAGTATGTAAGATTATAACAAAGACCTAATTCATTACATTCGAAAACAAACCACAGCCTCCAAACAGTGTTGCCAGATGACAAATACCAAATCCAATTTAGACGGCCTTGCCAAATCCCCCTACAATAACATAATAATCTCCCTACTCTCTCCCTACCAAGATCAGAAGCTCCCTACTTTACAAAATTTCATAAGGTGTTACTGTGTGCAAACTTAAAAACACAAATTACTTCGTCTATATTAGTGATGTATGTGACATTCGCATTCACAAATATTAAATGCGGATATATAAAATTCTGAAAATTATTATTTTGTTGTCTAAAGTATGACTAATATGAATAATATGAATAATATGAATAATATAAATAATATGAAGTATGAATAAGGAAATAATTATTTTTCATATATCTATCTATATCTATATCCTTTCCCAGGAAGGCCTTTTTCAGCCTGTCAGTCGGGCCAGAATCTTCCTCCATCTACCGCTGTCCTGCGGCACCCTTCCATCCATCAGTTTCTGCATCGAAGGAAGCGCATGTCTTCTCAGAGAGTATAAAAACTGTTTATATGCTTTCACTATTTTATCTAGTGTATATACTTTATATATATATATATTTTAAGTTCTCCTTGATAGGGGTTTGTAGATATAAAAACTGTTTATGTGCTTTCACTAATTTATCTGTGTATATATTTTATCTTATTTATCTAGTGTATTATTTTATCTATATTTAAGTTCTCATTGATTGGAGTTTGTAGAGTCGGTGGTTTGTTTTTTGTATCGATATGTAGCATTTTGTTGTTCAACAAACTGCTGGCTATCACGCACTCACTTTTTAAAATATCATGGTCAAGTCAACACGTTTTTAAAAATGTAAAAGTTTCGCTTGTTTATTACAAGTCTTCAAAATCAAGGTTTGAGGTATGAGATATATGCTTCTTTTTTTTCAAAAATCTTTCTATCTATCATTTTCATTGCCTTCTACTCAAATATATAACTCGTAACGTTCTTAATTATATGGGATTTGTATATGAAAGAACTACAAAGGCAACAAAACCTTTGAATAAATTCATAGTAAGTCTTATCATATTTTTCAATTGTTAACTAATCATGACCCTTCTCTTTCAGGTCTTAAATAAAAGCTCAAACTCAGAGTTTTTATATAGAGTTAGTTTGCTTTTTGCATAGATGTAGCACACTTTTTCAACTAAACAAACTACCGGTTAAATAAGAAACACTTTTTATCAAATCATTGTCGAGTCTAGACGTTATTAAAAATGTAAGTGTTTTTGCTTGTTCATTACAAGTCCTCGAAATTCGAAGGCATAAGGTAAGAGGTTATATATTTTTCCTTATTCACTTCTTTCTTACTATCATTTCAATTGCCTTCTACTCAAATATATAACTGCGCAACGTTCTTAATTATATCGAATTAGTATATGAAGGAACCTCTAAAGTCATCGTTTCTTTAGAAACATTAGTAAGTCTCCTCTTATTATTTAATTGTAACACTAATTGCGACCCTTCTCTTTTAAGTCTTTTAATAAAAACTAAACCCAAAGTTTTTATTTCTTTCTATGAAACATTAATGGATTCATATTCAAATTTTTCAACGCTCCGGTTAAATTTTAAGACTTACTATTGAATGGTTTTGTTGCAAGCTCCTGGTTTCTCTTGTCTTTTATTGTTGCTGTTATTGCAATTTATAGTTTTGGTTAATTTCGGGTATATCCTAATCATAACATAGCCTTTATTGTAATTGTTAGCTTAGTGTTCGTTTTAAAATTATGGTTTTTGGTTTTTAATCGATTCAGTAGGCCTAAGTAAGCCAGATAAGTCTTATGATATTTGTATTTAAAAGTCTAAGCCTACTGCCGTATGTGTTTTATTATTGTTAGGCTACAGGCTGAATTGTTTTCTTAGGCTTGATTGTGAGTTGGCAAATATAAGTTACTATAGTCACCTGAGTGCAAGAAGGGGTAAACC
>SEYY01022988.1:47500-70000 GCA_009176605.1 Armadillidium nasatum | reverse complement strand
ATATATATATATATATAGTCGCAACAGTTGTTGTACCCATGTTGGCGTTGCTTGACTTTGGTTGGTTGCTCCTGCAACCCAGGAGCACCCAGCAGAACGCCAAAGTAGCCCTAGTAGGGGTTTCAAGCACCCTCCTATGGATTTAGATAAGTACCGAGTTGCTACAGTGATTCGAAGCAGAAGAGCTTGAAAACCGTTTCATTCCTTGGGAGGCGGCGTAGCTTGGTGATAGAGCTTTCTGTACATTGTCTAACGGCGACGCTGTTGTCAATGGGTTCGAATCTTGGCGTGCGAAAATTTTTCCTGCCTTATATATATATATATATATATATATATATATATATATATATATATATATATATATATATATATATATATATATATATATAATATATATATATATATATATATATATATATATATATATATATATATATATATATATATATATATATATATATATATTGGTACTCTTTAAATTCAATTCGTTTTCTTACAATTTATACTGTTACTACGGAGGCCTTTTCTTCTTTTGATAAGAAGTTATTTTTGTATTTGCCTCGACTTTTCATTTGACTGTGTATTATACTTTGGTTTAAGGGAGTGGCTGTTATATATGACGTTAAGCAGAAGTTTTTTTTTTTTTTTTTTTTTTTTTTTTTTTTTTTTATCTGGATGGCATCACGAGCTGGCATTGGGTGTGGAAGACTCTAAGTTTTTCCTGTCCTCTGAACTTAACTTGTGATGACCTGTAGTGCAGTACACGGAGTAGTATTTTGTCTCCCTGGAAGGACAGCATAGGGCCTCGTAGGTGAGGTTCGCTCTCAGAAACAAAACAAAACAAAAACCTCGTAGGTGAGGCCCGCCCTCAAAAAAAACAACAAAAACAAATTTTTTTTTATCTCTTAACAAGGTGAAAATATGCCATATCTTTCCTTTTATTAGATGTTTTTTTTGTCATAGTAGTAGATTTTATTTATTAAGATAATGTGTTTTGACGTAACTATGACGCAAAAACAGATAACAAGAGCGTAATTATGAATGGCATTTTCCGTACGTAAAGGTATATAATAGCTTAATTATTGCTGTGACATTATAAAAGATATATATTAGTGTTTTAAAGTTATCATATATATATATATATATATATATATATATATATATATATATATATATATATATATATATATATATATATATATATATATATATATATATATATATATATATATATATATATATATATATAAATATTTGGGCTCTGTTTATTTTGATATTTTTTTTCACAACTTGATATATTTGAAAAGGTTTAATAAATATTTGTTAAATAAATTATATAATATAATATATATATATATATATATATATAATATATATATATATATATATATATATATATATATATATATATATATATATATAATAATATATATATATATATATATAGCATATGGGAAATTTGTATATAATAATAATAATAAAAAAATATTTATGATTATTTATAAATATATAATAATATATATATATATATA
This sequence comes from Armadillidium nasatum, assembly GCA_009176605.1. NCBI lineage: Eukaryota > Metazoa > Arthropoda > Malacostraca > Isopoda > Armadillidiidae > Armadillidium > Armadillidium nasatum. The sequence continues at coordinate 68,468 of SEYY01022988.1, read as the reverse complement.
TATATATATATATATATATATATATATATATATATATATATATATATATATATATATTAGTTTATAAATATCTATGTTCCATCCTCTTTTATTGAGAAGGAAAGACTGCTTAGTAGTGGGGGCAAAATATACTCTCGAAGACAAAAATGAATTACCCCTGCAGAAATTGGAGAAAAGACTGTTTTCTGCAACATAATTTAAGAGCTCTAAATTTAAAGTATTAGAATTTTGCACATCTGTCCATGTTTTCACATATTAAAATTTTTAAAATCAATGTTCTGAAGATATTACAGGATGTCCCACTTTCCTTCAGCCCCAGATATTATCTTATAGATATCAGTTCTAGTCATAAGTTAATAAAATTTGCTGTGGACAAGCCTTTGTATGTGAGAATCATGCTGATATTACAAGAAGTGTTGGAAGTGATTGCTATTAGTATCAAGGTATACTTGCATATGCTTTTCCATATTACAGAAGGTTACTATTAAAATCCCTTAGAAATGACCTGATCTTCAAAAACCTCAATTTGGTACATGGTGATGGTGGATGTGTAGCAAGTGGCACAACCTCATGATTCTAGTTGGCTTCTATACCAAGGTTTGTTTGTAGTAAATTTTATTAATTTATGACCAGTACTTTGAAATCTATAAGTGCGTATCTACGGTTAAGAGTGAGAGGTACACCCTTCATCATACTTATATAATAAAATTACATGTATTTATACATCTGAATAAAGAGTACAAAAAAGACAATTTAAAAAACAGTTTTAATATAAACAAAAATGAAGTTGCAAATTCGTGACACATTAGGAATGCCCACTGCATCCCCCAACCTATGAATGGTAGGGAAATATTGAAATGCCAATGATAATATTTCAATAGACCCATTACCTTTAAACCTTCCCATATACCCAACTTCACACTGGTCTGAGGAAGGGGGAGGAGGGCAGTGGACAGAGCCCTCAGTGACAAATGTTCTTACTACATGCCTGTTCACAGGGAAAATTAGAAGAAAACCAAACTGAAGTGTAAGCCTCTTATTGCACAAGAGTGCTTAACAGTCTTATTATTATTATTATTATTATTATTATTATTATTATTTTTATATATATTATCTTTCAAAAACCTTAATTTCTTAATGTTTTATTTTTTTTTTTTCAGAATTATAGTATATATCGTAAAACAGCTTTGTGATTTTTTTCTCTTTCTTAAAGCCAAAGTGAAAATTTACGTGTGTCAAAATGCAGAACAGTTTTGCACCAACATATTATGAAACTCCAGTGACAAAAGTTGAATTAAGTGTATCTGCTATGTAAGTATGGTGGGACTTTACTATAAATGATATATTGAGGTACATGATTTTAAAAACTATACAATACTGTAATGTTTTTGGGATAAATATGTAATTCTGTGTGTGAAATTAATATAAGCATTTGTGTAAATACTGTTAAAAGTAATTGAATCTTAATTTAAAGTTTCTCCAACTACCTTCCCTTTTCCACCAGACAAATCTTCTTTCCACACCCCAGCTTCACCAAGTTTAAAGGTGCAGGTCTGGTGATCTAAATGATACTATGTGAAATTTGAAATGGTGAGTGGCATTAAGTTTACCACTGCAGTCACCATGAATAGTAGAGCTTGCATATTGTACATTGAGTTTAATTATTCACAATAATTTTTTCAAAAATCTTTAATATCCTTATTACTTCATAAATTTAGCTTTGGTTATAACAAAAAAAAAAAAAAGAAAAAAATAGAATAGTACAATATTCGTGTTTCAAATGTAAGAATATAATGGTATTTCCATGTAAAACACGTCATTCAATAAAAAGGAAAATTCCTAATAGTATTAATTTTAAAAGAATTTGTAAACTTGTAATAAAAAATTTATGCTAAATAAAATGTAAATATTGTTCAAAAATATGTTGGAAAAAATATAGATTTTAAAAGGGTAACATAACACACGCTTGTAGGCTTAGGACTGATCATATAAAAACTTTGTACATGCAAAGAAATAAAAATCATTTAATAGAAATGAATAGCGCTTATATTTTTGCCCAAATAAATAATAATTTTTGTAGAAAATTAGCAGTACTTCAATATCAAAATTGCACAAAACATATACTTAAATATGTACTTTTTTGAATTATATTTTTGTTAACAGTATTTTTAAATATAAAATACACCTAAAAATATTTTTGGCATTGGATATTTTCTCCTCTCATATGTTTTTAGTTTTTAGTTTCATATTTTTTTTTTTTTAATAATCCTAACTTGAAAAAGGTCAAGTTTGGGCCTCACAATCTTATGGAATGATTTTAATTATAATTTTATTATTGTGGTGTTTGAAGTTTTTAAATAAGAGAATTTCAGTGATCTGCAATTTTAAGTATATATATATATATATATATATATATATATATATATATATATATATATATATATATATATATATATATATATATATATATATATATATATATATATATATATATATATATATATATATATATATATATATATATATATATATATATATATATAATACCTAATCTTACATCTCTTTTTGCTTTTTTTTTTTTGTCTAAGTTTATTAGAAGTAGTTTGTTTTAATATTTTATATTTGATTAATTATTTATGCTTAATATTTTGAATTATTATATAAACCTTTAATTTTCTTTGTTTCATTCATTCATTTGAATACAGCCAAAAATACCCTCCATATTACATCTTTATTATGTTACCATTTTAGTTTTGAATTATAGTTTTGAATTTTAATATCTTTAACATTGCGTGAAAATGAGAAAATAACCCACCAAGATATAAAAATTTTTTTGTACATCACTTTTTAGTGCTTGAATTGTTTCAAAATTTTCTTGATTAATATAGTATGGTTCTGTATTAACATTTCACTAGATTATTAATTTGTTTTAAATGTTTCAATTTGATTTCATATAAATATACGTTTTAATTTAATTATTTCACTGCTAAATGTAGTTTTCAAGGTATGGTGCTTAAAGTGTATGTGGCTATATATATTTTTTATTCTTTCAGAAACCTTCGTGACAAGGATGTGATGAGTAAAAGTGATCCCTTGTGTGTTCTCTATATAAAAGAGCAAGGTCAAAACTCTTATCATGAAATAGGGAGAACTGAGTTAATACCCAACTGTCTAAACCCCCAATGGGTTAAGAAATTTGAAGTCGATTATAGATTTGAAGAACGACAGCTCCTTAGGTTCCATGTCTTTGATTGGGATACGAAGTCTTCCAATACGAAAGATCAAGACTCTTTGGGCCACGTAGACTGCTCTCTTGGTGAGATAATGTCATGTCAAGGCTCTCAGTATAAGAAACCTCTTTCAATCGGCGGCACATTAATTATTAGTGGAGAAGAAGTTGCTGGGTCTAATGAAATTGTTACTTTAAATGTGTCTGCAAATAACTTGGATAAGAAAAAGTTTTTCGGTAAAAGTGACCCATTCCTCGTTCTTTCTAGGTCTTTACAAGATAATGCGTTTATCGCAGTACACAAAACTGAAGTTATTAAAAAAAATTTAAATCCTAATTGGAAACCAATTGTAATTCCTGTCCGAACTCTATGTGGTGGTGATGAGGATCGACCAATAAAATTTGAGTGTTTTCATTGGAAAGCCAACGGCTCTCATAGCCTGATAGGTGTGTTTCAAACAAACCTTAAAACCTTTAAGGAAGGGTCTGGTTCACAAAATGTCTACACTTTTATAAATCCCAAAAAGCAGAAGAAAAGTGGTTATATAGGTTCCGGGAAATTTATTCTTAACAGCTGTTCTATGCATGTCGAACCTACATTCTTGGAGTACATCAAAGGAGGACTTGAGTTGCACTTTACTGTTGCAGTTGATTTTACTGCTTCTAATGGCGATCCTCAGAGGCCAAATTCCTTGCATTATATACAGCAGGGATGTGACAATCAGTATTCCCTTGCTATCAAATCAGTTGGTGAAATAATTCAGGATTATGATACTGATAAAATGTTTCCCGCTCTCGGATTTGGCGCGCAGATTCCTCCAGACATGCTTATAAGCCATGAGTTTTTCTTAAATGGTAGCACTGACAACCCATATTGTCAAGGATTGGAAGGTGTTCTTAATGCTTATAATCACTCTTTACATAATGTACGATTATATGGTCCAACAAATTTTTCTCCTGTCATTCGTCATGTTAGCAGATTTGCCCAAGCATTCCAAGATGGTTCCAGTTATTTTATTCTTTTAATTATCACAGATGGCATTATTACAGGTAAGTCGGAATATTAAATTTTTAGGTAATTTTTTCTATCATTTTACATGTATTTAGTATTTAAGTAGCAAGATAATAAGTAATAAAATATTGATAAAATGTTAATGTTCTTCCCAAAGATTATGACCTGTGATTTTGGAAGTTGATAATACCTTAATACAAAGAGAAGTTGATTCCCATGAGCCAGTCACAATTGGTTAATGTTTTAAAAATGAATCACAGTGTTAAGTCTTTCACATTTTCTTACTTACAGACCTGCAGTGGGATTTTATACTAATATTTTTTTAAATTTTTTGTTCTTTACATAAACGCTGTTTTCTGTCTGTCAGCGCAACGCCTAATAACATATAACGCTTATCAGTGAAAACTTCTCTGTTGGTTGACATTCATTCAATTCTATGAAATATGATTTACAACTTCGAATATGTTTATCAACATTTATTTTAAGGAAATGGATTGTTAGGGACAGATTAATGAAAAGGTCTTATTTACACTAGAAACTCTGTTCCTTTCAAAGAACATCTTTAACTTATTCTGTACATATAGATTTGCCAAAAGCAGAGAAAGAGTCCTACCATTGATGATATGCTAAATACTTCCTAACATAAATCAATATTCGCTTTTAAATTATGCGGCATACTTTTGAGTTTATAATTTATTTCCTTCTTAAACAAATTCGGTAGTTACTCAGATTCTGAAAGAGGATTCTTTGAATTTTACACCTTCAGTAAAGGAAATACAGGAATCGTATTACAAGCTTCATCCTTAGTAGAAGACTATTAGTTTGTGAGCTCCCTTTGTGGGAATAAATTATAATGTTGCAGTACAATTAGCATGCGAATGCCACCATTACCTGTATGTAATCCCTTTCCACTTAAAATTAAAAATGATTTTCTTCTACATGTTTTCTAGTAAAGCTATACAAAAGACTTAAACATTCTTATAACTTTTAAACATTGGTAGACAAAAACGGGGACAAATTTCCCACTCGAAGATTATCAAACTAGAGATTAAAAAATAAACTACTAAATTAAAAAGTAAAAGAAAGGTAGGAGAGGTAGTTCTTGTTTGCTCTCCTCATCTTATAGGCCACACAAAATTGTCCTACTCCTTTATAATTAGAAACTGTCACAAATATTAAATATTTAAATTCATTATATTGTGTAGTGTATCACTTCTCTATATTCCTTCTGTAAAAACTAAAGCTTTTATCATAATTCTTTTTCCTTTTATCAAATTTGTTGGTCAGGTACTTTCATTACATGATCTGTGCAGAGTATATGCTTCAAATTTAATAATAATATACTTTATCTTTAATGTCTCAATGTAAAACAGTATATATATATATATATATATATATATATATATATATATATATATATATATATATATATATATATATATATATATATATATATATATATATATATATATATATATATATATATATATATATATATATATATATATATATATATATATATATATATATATATATATATATATATATATATATATATATATATATATATATATATATATATATATATATATATATATATATATATATATAAATATTAGGGATGGAGCGATACCAAAATTTTTACCGATACCGATACCGATTACCTAAAAATTACCCGATACCTAAAAATATGCCGATACTTGCCGATACCGATACCGATACCGATACTTTACTCTTATCCAAAAATTTTTGCCGATACCGATACCGATATACCGATACGATAGTATCGGAAAATATGCCGATACTTACCGATACCGATACTTCACTCCATCCCATATATATATATATATATATATATATATATATATATATATATATATATATATATATATATATATATATATATATATATATATATATATATATATATATATATATATATATATATATATATATATATATATATATATAATATATAGACTTGAACGAAACGAAGAAGACTTTGGTAGAGGTTTCACGGCTTCCAATTTCCATAATTATTGTTGGAGTAGGAAATGAGGATTTTAGCGCCATGCAACTTCTTGACGGTGATGAAAAGCGACTTAGTTATGAGGGACGCTACGCCGAAAGAGACATTGTTCAATTCGTAGGTAAGTTGCAAAAGTTTAAATATCTTTTCTTTAGTATTAATTAACAGCATGATAATATCTTAAGTGATGTAATATTAAGATAAAATATAACCCATTCTAAGTTCTTTTTAAGGAAATTTAATTTTAAAGACAAACTTGAGCTCCATATTTTTTTTTTCTTATTCCTTCGATTGGTATTAATTAATAGATTGATTTAAAAATTGTTCATTCAGTTCTTGCAGAGGAAATGGAATGATTTGAAACATTTTTATATAATTTACTTATCTTTTATAATCCTAGTATTATATATATATATATATATATATATATATATATATATATATATATATATATATATTATATAATATATAGCATAATTAGTTGTTAAATTATACTGAATTAAAAAAATATAAAATTAAAATTACTAATTACAAAAGCTTTAATATTAATCAGTGTTTTGGCTTTTTATTATTAAATTTTTTTACTGAAGTCATCATCAGGATAAAATAAAAAGGATAAAATACAAACATTAAATAAACTGAAAATCTAGAATAAAAACAAAAATAAAAATTAAACAATAAAGATTGACTAGAAATAATAACATTTGACACAATAACCATACCAATCAACACGAACAAGTATATGAATTTGAATGAGGAAATAAACGGTAAACACAAGGTAGTAAATAATTGGAATAGTTGGTTGTAGAAGAAGAGAGATGCGTATGCATCCACATGTCCGTAAATAAAGGTAGTAGGCATAAAAATAAATAAATAAATAAATAAAAAATAAATTAAATAAATAAATAAATTTAAATTTAAATAAAAAAAAATAATCTGTACTAAACAGCATGGAGGCAAGCTCCGGGAGTTCCGATGACTAAGATACATCATGGAGTAATTGTTTGAAAGAAATAATGAAGTGAATGATCCTTCTATAATTAAACTAGAGCAAGCAAGAGAGAGCATGATTGAATATTGGATGAGTTAATTTTGTATAATGTGGAGAGGGCAGGTCGAAAAGTTATTATTAAGATCTGGTTTGTGTTTATGGATGTACAATGATTCAAGGATGCGGAGAGATGTTGGGTCTGGATGTGTGTCTACGTAAATCTCTCCAAACATTTTCCTCACATACTTTCATTTTACATATAATACACCTTTCAAAATATCCTCCTTTTTCCGCTACAAGCCTTCTCTTCCAGCTCTTCTCCTAGCCTCAGTAGTATATAAATTCACCTGTCCTTTATGCAATAAAGGCTATATAGGCTCTACTACTAGGTTACTCCGAACTCGCATATGGTAGCACCAAGCTATTTCTTTTCGCACAGCTCTCCCTCTTTCTCAAATATACGCACTCACACTATCTCTTGTCATACTTTTCCTCTCGCTAAACATTTCACCATTCTTGACACACATCCAGACCCAATATCTCTCCGCATCCTTGAATCATTGAACATCCATAAACACAAACCAGATCTTAACAATACCCTTAAGACCTGCCATCTCCATATAATACAAAATTAACTCACCCCATATTCAATCATGCCCTCTCTTGCTTGCTCTAGTTTAATTATAGAAGGTTCATTCACTTCATCATTTTTTCAAACAATTACTCCTTGATTTATCTTAGTCATCGGAACTCCCGGAGATTGCCTCCATGCTGTTTAGTACAGATTATTTTTTATTTTTTTAAATTTAATTATTTATTTATTTTTGTGCCTACTTTCTTTATTTACGGACATGTGGATGCATACGCATCTCTCTTCTTCTACAACCAACTATTCCAATTATTTACTACCTTGTGTTTACTGTGATTTTTTCCTCATTAAAGTTCATATACTTGTTCGTGTTGATTCGTATGGTTATTGTGTCAAATGTTATTATTTCTAGTCAATCTTTATTGTTTAATTTTTATTTTTGTTTTTATTCTAGATTTTCAGTTTATTTAATGTTTGAATTTTATCCTTTGCAGTTATCCTGATGATGGCTTCAGTAAATAAATTTAGTAATAAAAAGAAGCCGAAACGTTAATTGATATTAAAGCTTTTGTAATTAGTAATTTTAATTTAATATTTTTTGATTCAATATAATTTAACTGATTATGCTACATTCATTCCTAGCTATTCTTTTTATAATAAATTTTAAGCTCAGAAGGAGCAATACCATTTATAGTGATATATATATTATATATATATATATATATATATATATATATATATATATATATATATTATATATATATATATATATATATATATATATATATATATATATATATATATATATGCGTATATATATATGCGCAGAGTTTTCGTTTTGGCGAATCTTATTATCATTATTGTGGTTTTTGGGCTTAGGTAATTTTTTTTCTTCACTTAAAATTGTGTATTAATTTGGTGTTGATTTTAAGAGTTTAGGCGACATATGTCTGGAGGATCTTCCTGTAACAGCAAAACGCTTCTCGCCAAAGACGTTTTAGCCGAAGTCCCAACACAAGTAATCTCATACATGAAAAGCAAAAAGATCTTCCCGAAGACTCCACCTCAAACTACACCTGATCACCAAATTTTGACGTAATATGGTAATCTTTATTATTTTTCACTTTTTGTAATGTTGATTTAATTATTATTATTATTATTATTATTATTATTATTATTATTATTATTATTATTATTAGGGATGGAGTGAAGTATCGGTATCGGCAAGTATCGGCATATTTTCCGATACCGGTATCGGTATCGGCAAAAAATTTGTATAGGAGTAAAGTATCGGTATCGGTAATGGTATCGGTAGTAGTATCGGCAAGTATCGGCATATTTTCAGGTATCGGGTATCGGCTTCGGGGAATTTTTAGGTATCGGTATCGGTATCGGTAAAAATTTTGGTATCGCTCCATCCCTAATTATTATTATTATTATTTTTAATGATTTTCAGGTAACATCACATCATAGATGGTTGGTTATTGCTTCATTGATTGTGTTGTGGAGGTTTTGAAGAATGTAAGAAACCGTAAAAGAAAAGAAGACATGATCATGATTGTGGTGTCTTCGAACTTCGATTCTATGTTTATTTATTTTATTTAAAAGTACTCTTCAGTTTAAAGGCCTGAAATGCATGCAAAAATACAGTGAATTTTATGAATAAAAAGATATATATTAAGTGATTTGAAAGTAATAACGTTTGCTATTTTGATTTGTTTTTATTTCTTAAAGGACGTTTAAATTGGAGATGAGACTAAAAATTGTAATATATTTATTTATTTAATTTATTAATTGTATTTAATTTATTTTTATTATTTTTTCTGTTTAAAGCAAAAAAAAAAATATAAAACAGAAAGAAAAGAAATAATGGATCTGAATATATGAGAGAGAGGAAGCATAATCTCTAAACAGGTGATGAGAATATGGAATTTAATTGAAGGAGTCTGGAAAAGACCATAGTAATATGGTGTAAATTTTATGGGAAATAAATCAGTAATTATGTAAATAGAGCAGAATGAAGAAGAGTATGTAGTTAAAGGGTAAAAAAAGAAGAAAAAAAAGCAAAGGAATCGAAGCAGGTAAAATATTTTGCCGTTTTCATCTTTAATCATTTTATAATTGTCCTGCTCCGAGAATATTCCGAAATGGTTAAAGATCAGTTGCTTCGAGGTCAACCTCCTAACATTAACTATTTCCTGTTGAAGTAGTTTTTTTAAATGGAAAAGAATAATGAAGGGCGGAATCGTTTAAGCCAAGAAATTATTTATATATTTGTTGTAAATGTGAAAAAAATATGGTAAGAAAATTTTTTTTTTGTTTTGTCTCCCAAAAAGTATTTCTTGCCTCCATCTTCGTCCTTGTAACTGGAATAAAGTATTTTAAAAACTTTTCTACCTCTTGTCTTTATATTATTTCAAACCATGTAGTAATGAAACGTCACTCATTGTTTTTGGCCGTTTTATTTGTTTCCTATTATATATTAAAGATTTTTTTCTATTGGGGGGGGTAGGGGGGGGGCCTTACATAATTTCATTATAGTCATAAAATAGCATAGCATTAAATATTTTTTTAAAAATTATGCCAAGATTGGAATGTTCTATTTACACATTCTTCTAAACTAATATACGGCGTTTGAATATGTTTAAGTCCTGGGAAGTGAGGGAAGATTGTTTCAAACTTTACCGTTATAGTACATGTAAGACTGATCGTAGCGCTTAAGTCCTACAATCGTCCTAACCACTACACCACTGATGGTACAAAGAAGGAATCCGCCGGAACTGCTAACGATGTATCGTCAAGTTAACCGCTCCTTTGGAATCCTCCGACCACACTTGGAGTTGTTAACCTGACGATACGTCGGTAGCAGTTCCGGCGGATTCCATTTTGTACCATCAGTGGTGTAGTGGTAAGCACGATTGTCTTACCATCTCAGAGGCCGGGGTTCGAATCTTCATTAGCAGAAGCAAAAAGTATACAAATTAAATTCCACGGTTTATTATATTATTATTATTATAATAATAATTAAAGTACCAATTACTGAATAACTAATATCCCTGCGGTTTACGAGGATAGAACTCTGGCTTCCTAACCCTATGCCCAAGTGTGGTGGGAGGATTCCAAAGGATCTGTTAACCTGACGATACGTTGGTAGCAGTTCCAGCTGATTCCTTTTTGTACCATCAGTGGTGTAGTGGTTAGGACGATTGTCTTACCATCTCAGAGGCCGGGGTTCGAATCCTCATTAGCAGAAGTAAAAAGTATACAAATTAAATTCCACGGTTTATTATATTATAATAATAATCGTAAAGGTGGAGATTGTTTCTGAATTTCGATTGTTAAAAAATATCGGAGAAGCCTATCGTAAACAAGAGAGTTGCCAGAGGTACTATTACTAGACATACACACAATTATTATTACTTACTTTTCTAGCAGAACCTAATTCGACTTATCATAACCTGAACTACCGAAGTTGCCGTAAAAGAGGCCTAACCTACACAAGAAGTTGCCGTAAAAGAGGCCTAACCTACACAAAAAGTTGCCGTAAAAGAGGCCTAACCTACACAAGAACCACATCCGACCACAATGTAAATAAAACTAAAATTTTAGGGATAAAGTATCGATTAAAATAAAATATCGACATAAAAAAATATCGATATAAAAAATATCGAAACTCAGAAACAATCTCCACCTAAGCCAATAATAATTAAAGTGACAATTACTATATATATATATATATATATATTATATATATATAATATATATATATATATATATATATATATATATTATATATATATATATATATATATAATATATATATTATATATATATTATTATATATATATATATATATATATATATATATATATATATATATATATATATATATATATATATATATATATTATATATATATTATATATATATATATATATATATATATATATATATATATAATATATATATATAATATATATATAATAACAAATTTCTTGAAGTAAAAAAAAATGTTGGTTCGATACTGAGGATAAAATATCGATATATTGGATTTGAAAATATCATCGATATTTTTAAGATATTATCGTAAAAAAATATTAATATCGATATATATCGAAACTTTTTCTGCATCCCTAGTTATGACTTATGGACAAAAACAAAACTATACACTTTTTTCATGACGTTTGCATGATGCTGAATCAGATATCAATATGTTACGTGCACAATAATCAAAGATTAGATAATGTTAAGACGCAAATGGCTAACATTATCAAGCAATGCATGAAATGTGCATATTCTGTTGTTGATGTCAGTATTTATGTGTGCATATCCTGTTGTCGATGTTAGTATTTGTGTGCATATCCTGTTGTCGATGTTAGTATTTATGTGTGCATATCTGTTGTTGATGTCAGTATTTATGTAGCATGTTTATAAAAATTTGTAACAAGATAATGATAAAAAATCTATCAAATATAAAGTATAGAGTAGAGATAGATTTTTTATAGTTATCTTACAAATTTATCAAACATATATAAAGCGCAATATTAAAGAATTGAGAGATTAGAGGTGAGATATCGCTATAGTAAATAAAGGCCAGTGTGATTTGGGTAAAATTTAAGGTTTAGCAGAAAAAGTACTAATAAATTTGGTAATAGTTTAGTCCAGCATAATCACTTTGGATTTCCACTATATTGAAAATATTCAGTATACATGCATTTACTTCTCTTACTTGGCATTTAGTTATTCAAAATATAAACTGGAAATTTAATTTACAAATTAAACTTTTATTAGGGTGGAAATTCAAATTCAATAAATTTAAAAATAGTTAAAGTACTAAAAATCATAATATAAAATGGTATTATTAGGCAGATTATACTGAATGTGTCTAAGTCTCATAGTGATATAGGTGGCGAATGACATCTGAAAGAAAATATCGAAATGAAACTATGTTTTAATAATTTACTGTTTCGTACTTTATCAATTTTATTAGTAAGCAATTTCATCATAGCTAGACAATAGAGATACAAAAAAGTAAATTTGGTAAATGTGTTGCCAGCAATTGTAGATTTTTTTTTTATACGAGTTTCTCGCTCTACAAAGGTTACTGAAACTAAAAACAGTTTCAAGTATGATAAGGTTACTGAATCAGCATCATTATGAAAATTAAAAAAAAAATTGTTGTATAGTTATTTCGGAGCTTAAAAAGTTCAAAATTACTTGAAAGCCATATTGTCATATAGTTTCTTTAAGCATATATATATATATATTATATATATATATATATATATATATATATATATATATATATATATATATATATATATATATATATATATATATGTGTATATATATATAGAGAGAGAGAGAGAGAAGTAATACGTAAAATATTATAGGCCTAACTTAGTGAATAGTGGTTTTTGGCTAGGTTAGATCTAAATGAAAAATATAAATATATTAATATTTTTATTACCTCAGTTAACCCAACTCTGGCAGATACGTAAGTTAAGTAAAAAAGATCTTTGATTAAGATTACTTATAGAGGAAATTGTCCCTTATTACCAGAGATAAATTTAATCAAGAAAACTGGAGTATTGTGTAAAAAAATATAAATAATAATAATTATTAATTTATACCCAAATACATTGAGTCAAGAGTTAAGTTGGTACCTAAAGTTAATGAATGAATTTTTTCACCTTTTGATGTTATTACTTTCCTGAAGTTATTTGTAGATTCAAGGACTGGTCCCCTATACACCAAGTCTGGTTTCAGGCTTCTTTTAATAATTTAATAGAGATAAATAATGGAAAGTAAGTTTCACTTTTAAACTTAACTCTTCATAGCTGTGATCTTAATTCTCTTTGCCTAAAGTAGCTTGATTAGTTGTTTATTATTTTATTCTTTTCATCTTCTTTTGTAACCATTAGGTCATAAATTAACCCAGCTTACCTCACTGTAATTAATTATAAAGTATATATATATATATATATATATATTTGGAATGGAGTGGGGTATCTCTATCGGTAAGTATTGTTATATTTTTAGGTATCAGTATTGGGATCGCAAAAAATGACTGATACCAATACCAGATTTTTTAAAGTAACTTAATCCTGTGGGCGTACATTTTTTTTTTTTTTTGAATGTTCAGTTTCTTTGACTATAGAGTTTTGAATACCATGAAAAGCCCTAGACTCCACCTTCTCAAGGAGAGCTGTATGAGTGGAGCCACCCAAGATGTGTGAAGGTATAAGTTACAGATGTCAGTCTGCCTTCTGAGGGAAAAGGTTTCTATAATTATGGAAGAGTTCTATACCTTCTGAGCTATGAGTTAAATATTTAGCTTATAAGTTCGTTTTATATCTTTAAACTTTTGGTAGTACAACTTGAAATTTTTTAGTTTTTTCCTTTTTAATTTTTTCTTCATAGTTTCTCTTGAAACTTTCCAGAGACCTCAAGTTTCCATAACCTAGCATTTAATTTATCATGTAAGATTTTAACTTCCTTTTATTGAAATATTTTAAGGTCTATTACTTTTAAACATTGATAATTATTCAATTCAAATCCATAAAAGAAAAAAATGGAGGAAGGATAAGTTGAAGGTCATACCTTGTGTGACTTAAGGTGCTCATTTGTGGCATTAAGAAGTTTTTATGGATATTATTATTATTATTATTATTATTATTATTATTATTATTATTATATTATTATACAGACATAAAAAATTTTTCTTTTGACAATTATATTTTATCTAATGTTTTATTTTTCTTTTTTTTTTTTTTTTTTTTTCAATAGACCTACTTTAAAATTAGATTAGAAGATTACCATATTTTATTTCTGAAAGCTTAAGTGTAAATTTTAGTTTGTCAATATGCAGAACACCTATGCACCTTCCAATTATGCTACTCCTATGACAAAAGTTGAATTAAATGTATCTGCTATGTAAGTATGGTAGTAATTTATTATAAATCATTTTTTTATTCATGAAAAGTTTGGGTATTCATTGTATTTTCATTTAATAACATCAATAAAATTATTTTTTAGAATTTTGATTTTTTCATACCCAGCTATTTTTATTTTTAAAAATTAAAAGTTTTTTTTTTTTTTTTTTTAAAGTTTGTATGAGTAATGAACGGATTGATATAGAATTTGAATATTCCATTAGTGTTAAAACCCAGTTGTAGTAATTGTGTTAGTTTTGATAATTTTGATCTTTTTAAAATTGTCTTAAAAATTATCTAACCTGGTATGATTTTCTTTTATATCACCATTTTGGATTGATTCTCACAAGTGTGCAGAAAATTTTTAGTATTCAATTACCAAATATTCATCATGAAATAGTTCTTTGGAACTATTTATTTAAATGTTTTAAATTCTCAATTAGTTTGAGTTTGACCACTGTTATCAAGTAGTAGTAATTTTATTGACGTCTTTAGCCTATAAATGTAATGTTAAAAGCTTGGAATTTTAGATGTATTTGGTCTTATTCATGTTTTATTCTTTCAGAAACCTTCGTGACAAGGATGTAATGAGTAAAAGTGACCCTTTGTGTGTTCTCTTTATAAAAGAGCGAGGCCAGAACTCTTACCTTGAAATAGGAAGAACCGAATTAATAACCAACTCTCTAAGTCCTCAATGGGTTAAAAAATTTGAGGTTGATTACAGGTTTGAAGAACGACAGCTCCTTAGGTTCCATGTCTTTGATTGGGATACAAAGTCTTCCAACACAAAAGATCAAGACTCTTTGGGCTACGTAGACTGCTCTCTTGGAGAGATAATGGCATGTCAGGGTTCTCAGTTTAAGAGACCTCTTTCAAATGGTGGCACATTAATTGTCAGTGGAGAAGAAGTTTCTGGTTCGAATGAAATTGTTACTTTAAATTTAGCAGCAAAGGATTTGGATAAAAAAGATTTTCTTGGTAAAAGTGACCCATTCCTTGTCCTTTCTAGGTCTTTACAAGATAATGCATTTGCTCCAGTACACAAAACTGAAGTTATTAAAAAGAATTTAAATCCTAACTGGAAACCAATTATGATTCCTGCTCGAACTCTATGTGGTGGTGATGAGAATCGGCCAATAAAATTTGAGTGTTTCGATTGGGATGATGATGGCTCACATGATCTAATAGGAGAGTTTCAAACTAATCTTAAAACCTTAAAGGAAGGGTCTGGTTCTCAGAATGTCTACACTTTTATAAATCCCAAAAAGCAAAAAAAAAGTAGTTATAAAGGGTCAGGAAAATTTATTCTCAATAACTGCTCTGTGCATGTCGAACCTACATTCT
The DNA here is from genome assembly GCA_009176605.1 of Armadillidium nasatum. Taxonomy (NCBI): domain Eukaryota; kingdom Metazoa; phylum Arthropoda; class Malacostraca; order Isopoda; family Armadillidiidae; genus Armadillidium; species Armadillidium nasatum. The sequence goes on along the minus strand of SEYY01022988.1, from coordinate 52,339 downwards.
TGGAGTACATCAAAGGAGGACTTCAGTTGCACTTTACTGTTGCAGTTGATTTTACTGCTTCTAATGGCGATCCGCAGAGGCCAAATTCCTTGCATTATAGACAGCAGGGATGTGACAATCAGTATTCCCTTGCCATCAAATCAGTTGGTGAAATAATTCAGGATTATGATACAGATAAAATGTTTCCCGCTCTCGGATTTGGCGCGCAGATTCCTCCAGAGATGCGTGTAAGCCATGAGTTTTTCTTAAATGGTAGCCCTGACAACCCATATTGCCAAGGATTGGAAGGTATTCTCAGTGCATATTATTTTTCTTTGCAAAATGTACGCTTATATGGTCCAACAAATTTTTCTCCTGTTATTCGTCACGTCAGCAGATTTGCTCAAGCAATTCAAGATGGTTCCAATTATTTTGTTCTATTAATTATCACGGATGGCATTATTACAGGTAAGTTTTTCTATAATTACAAGTTTATATAAAAGGGTTTGGTGATTTTCTTTACCTTATATGAATTAAGTATATAAACAGGAATAATGTTCATATTTACTTAGTTTCATAATTTAAATGTTCTTATGTCTTTTTGAGTTGACCGTTCAATACTACAAGAATGAGCCATTTCCATGAACCATTCAATGGTTCATTTATAGATCAGCACCAAAACATATATTTTGAAATCTAGAGTCTATACGCTTTGAAGCAAGTGATCTTTGTCCTTCTAATTATCTTGTTGACAGCTTTCACAAGGTAACGTCTTCTCCCCCTACTCTCTTATTACAGAAATTAAATTGTCATATAATTCTTCTGAATATTTTCTTTCTCTTAAGTTATTTGATGATCCTCTAGTTCCTAGCAGCAGGTAGTAACTTTCTACAGAGTATCTCACCCGCTCTGGGCTCCAGATATGGGTTTATAGATATAAAAGTAGTGATCATGAGTTAATAAATTTGCCACGAACAAACCTTTGTGTGCGAGAATCGTTCTGATATCACAAAAAGCATTGGAAATGACCGCCATTAGCTTCAAGGCATGCTTGCACACGATTTTCCGTAGTATGGCTGGTTGCCGCCAACATATATTAAAGTACGTATGACTTGTTGCGACAGTTTCCTTTTTAGCATGTAGTATAGTTAGAAATCCAGCTGGGTAAGGTCAGGCGATCTTGGTGGCCAAATTCCCGTGGAAATTACCTGATCTTCAAAGAAAGACTCAATTTCGTACATTCTGACGTTGGATGTGTGGCAAGTGGCCCCATCCTTCCGAAAATAACCATTATGGAGCTCCTCGTCATCCAAATGATTCACAAAATCACTTCTCTCATTCCCAAATACACAGAAAGGTAAAAAATAGATGAAGAAATCTGAACAGTGACATTGCTTGGAGATGTTTGTAACATTGCAGTTTTTAAAGTACACTTCAATTTTAACTGCTTAACTATGTCATAATTTTGCATTTTATAAGAATTTTTCCTTGAAATTTGGTCAAAAATGGACCTTTTTGAAGGCTATATCTCGAAACCAACGAATCGCATCGAATAAAGTATAGAGAGGAATTTGTAGCCCCATCCCTCCTCTATACAGCCACCAAAAATAAGAAATGTTATAGTTATATATATATATATTTTTTTTTTCGAAAAGGTGGAAATGTTTTTTTGATAGTTGTCGGTATTTGGCTTATGGCATTTTTTTTAGAACTCTGGGAACAAAAGTCTGTTAGATTTTGTAGCCCATAGAATTTTGAATATAGAGTCAAAATTTCAGGTCATTCCAAAAAATGGTTTGGCCCCTCCATTCATTTGAAAAAGGGTCAAATTTCAAAAAAAAAAAACTTTAAATTATAGACTCAGAAAAAAAAGCTAAAAATTTTCTTTTTTCACCGGAGAAAAAAAAAAATTACACTGAAAATTTCAGGAGAATTGGCTGAAAATTAAAAAAAAAAAAAATTAAATTGGACTGTCCCCTTAAGTATAATTTGCCTTTTAACCCCGGCAGGCAAACCCCGGTTTTCCCTGATTTTTACCCGGGGGCCCTGGTCAGATATATATATATATATATATATATATATATATATATATATATATATATATATATATATATATATATATATATATATATATATATATATATATATATATATATATATATATATATATATATATATATATATATATATATATATATATATATATATCAGATTTAAATGATACGAAGAAAGCTTTGGTAGAAGCATCACGTCTTCCTCTTTCTGTAATTATTGTTGGAGTTGGTAACGAAGATTTTAGTGCAATGGAACTTCTTGACGGTGATGAAAAGCGACTTTGTTATGAGGGCCGCTACGCCGAAAGAGACATTGTTCAATTTGTAGGTAAGTAACAGAAATTTGAACATTTTTGTGTAATTTGCAGTACTAATAAATAGTAGTATAATACTTTGATTATTAGGCGACAAAGTAAAAGAAAAAGTAACCGTTTTCAAGTTCTTTTAAGTTTAATTAATATTAAGTCTATGTTTTGTGGCTGTCACGTGTTCTTATAGTCTTTCGTATTAATAGTTTAATTTAAAAATTGTATGTATGGTTCTTGCAAAGGAAAAAATGTGTGGTGAGACCTTTGTGGATGTTTTTTTATCACTTTATTATGTTTAATAATCTTTAAGAATAGCTCATGTGTAAAATATTTAAAAGATAATGTAAAATTTCAAGCTAATCTTTTGGTCTGAAAAAACATATTTTCATTATGTATTTGGCTTTTTATTTTTGGTTAGTCATTTTTTTTTTTCTTCTTTTGATTATTTTGGGTTACTGTTGGTGTGTTTATCTGTTCATTTTAAGAGTTTAGGCGACATCTTGCTGCTGGATCTTCCTACGCCAGCAAAATGCTTCTTGCCAAAGACGTTTTGGCTGAAATTCCCACCCAAGTAATCTCATACATGAAAAGCAGAAAAATCCTCCCCAAGCCTGCAACTCAAACTGCGCCTAATATTCACTTTGTGGCGTAAAGTGAATGTGAGCTCTGTAAGTTCGTTTTGATTGAGCTTGACTATTATTTTCCGTTTTCTTTTAGATTTGCATATTGTCTTTTATTATTATTATTATTATTTGTTTTTTAGTTTACATTACGTCAGAGATGTTTTATTACTTCATTTATAGATGAATTTTGGAGGTGGAAAAAAGAGATTAAGAAATAATATAATAGTGATTAAGATGTCTTGTTGATTAAAATGAGAAGAGGCTCTTAATTGATATATTGGTGTTTGTTTGCCTTATAAATAGCTAAGATGTGTTCATATCTTTTAAAAAGGTGTGAAAATTGTGGGTACTAAATAGTGAACTTTATTTAGAATAAAAAGATTTCTTCAGAAAGGTCGAAATTTGTAATGTGTATTGTGTTGGTTGAATTAATTACTTTAAGGAGTTTATTTAAGTATGAGATCTACAAAAAGAGGAAAGATTATAGAAATTGTAGGAACTTCTTGTGTTAAAAGAAAATATAAATCAAAGACATTTGGAATAGTATCAGACTTGATGAAGAGGAAAAGTTAACTATCTGTAAAAGTAAGCAGGTGGAGGAATGTAATGAGAAAGGTTTAGTAAAGAGCATCGTAAGAATAGCTGTAGGAAATGTAGAGAAGCAAAACCAATGGGCAGTAAAATTTTGAATAGATCAAATTTATTGATTGTAGAATTAAAATGGATAAATAGTAAACTAATTAATTGTCATTTGATGAAGAATGGAGTTCTAAAGATATAGAATTTGAGGGTAATATGTATTTTAATTAAAGGTCTCTTAAAATTGTCTGCTTAACAATTAATAAACATATTTAAAATGCTTAAATTTTGTATATTTTGTTGTTTTCATTGTTTCCTATAATTTCTTACAAAGGTTTTATGAATTTCGTGTGTCAACGTAAATTTGAATATAATTATAAAATAATTAAGTGTTCGTTATAACGTTTCCTTTTTTTTCACCAATGATTTATCTCTTACGTCATCATATTTCCATTCCTATACAAATGCCTTCACCCTTCAAAACTCCTCTTTTTAACTTAAAAAAGCATCCCTCACAACCATGGCTTGCACAATTGCAGACAATTATAAACCCAATTTTGTTTTTTTTTGTTTTTTGTTTTTTGTTTTTCAGAAAAAAAAGTTTTCAAAACCCACACGTGTTTAAAAAATAAATACTTGAAGTGTAAAGGGTATTACTGCTTTTAGCGTTTAGTTCTTTTAGTCTTAAACTTAAATAAGGATCTTTAAATAAAATATTTTGTATTTCTACTGTGGGTAGAATAAAGTTATGAAATTTTTCCGGAGTTACTAAAAATAATTTTTTAAACAAATTTTATTGCAGAAGATATACATCATACATACTAAAACATAAATTTATCTAGTAGGTACCAATAATATATATATATATATATATATATATATATATATATATATATATATATATATATATATATATATATATATATATATATATATATATATATATATATATATATATATATATATATATATATATATATAAAATCATCCAAGGAACCATACTGAGAGAAAGAGATTTTTTTAAACTAGTTGCTTTTCAAGTTCCCTTTCATATTCACGAGTCACAGTTTACACACACACAGCGGAACCGAAGCTTCAGCCGAATAATTTTGAGATCATGGAGCCTAGGATATGCGGTTTTAAAATGGAACCTTATTTTTAAAAAATTATCGCTCCGCAGCCCACTTTTAAAGGGTTTCATAATATTATTCACTTCAGCCCCTCCAGATAATATTTTCCTCTACCATTGGAATCTTGCAGTATTTCATGTGAGTTGGTTTTACGTCGGCGATGACA
>SEYY01022988.1:22500-45000 GCA_009176605.1 Armadillidium nasatum | reverse complement strand
TAGACAGAAGATTTAGTTTTTTTTTGTTTTTTTAAATACAGCAGGAAAAACAAGATAGAGAGTTCCACATAACAGAGCTCGCTGGAAAGGAGAAGTTACCACAACGTCAAGCCTTGAGTTTGCAATGCTCACCCAAAGTTCATGTGCAAGCAAGGTACCCCTTGTGCTGCGAGGGCGGCGCAATGGTGGTGGAATGCGAGAGGTTATCTCCCTAGAGCACCAGTCGTTGTAGTACCTATAGAAAAGAGAGTGCTCCAACGTCACCTCGCAGAGAAAGTGTTTCATGGGAGTTTGAAAGTAGTGGACAGCTTATTAGTCTTTTAGCCTTAAACTCAAATTTATTCAAAAGAAAGATGGAACCGGAACCACCCCAAATGTGAGCAACTGTACACTCCATGCAAGGACGGATAAGAAACTTATATAATTGGAGTAACTGTTTAGAAGAAAAAAATTCCCGCAATGTTCAGACCAAGAATATTTATATTGGTCATAGATCAGACTTGAGAGCCGTCGAAGGAGGTAGGAAAGTTGGGAGGTGTTTTTGAGAGAGAGAGATGTGAAGAATTTGAGTTTTCAAAGAGTTGAATTTGACAAGGTTACGGTGGCCCCACTGGGAAATCCCATTCATATCGGCAAGATTGGAATCGGAAAGTTGAAGACGAGAAGCAACTCTAAAATTGAACATTCAAAAAAATACAAGCCAATGAGATTAAATTACTTTTAAAAATCTGGTATCGGTCATTTATAGCTGAACCGATACCTGAAAGCTCGCTACCGATAGCTAAAAATATGCCGATACCGATACTTCACTCCATCCCTATATATATATATATATATATATATATATATATATATATATATATATATATATATATATATATATATATATATATATATATATATATATATATATATATATATATATATATATATATATATATATATATATATATATATATATATATATATATATATATATATATATATATATATATATATATATATATATTACTAAAATGCCATCTAAATGCAAATTTGCTTATTGTTTTTAGAAGCATAATGTAATGGTTAAGGTGCTTCTATTTTATTAGCAGTTTATTATTCCATTTTATAAGGGAGATTGTTTTTCTATCTTCAAAATATTTACTTAATTGTTTACTAATAATATTATGTAATTTTGTTTTCAGTTCGTATATTTTATATAGATGTTTATTTTTATAGGATGATAGAAAATTTATTAACAGTTCCTCCTTCTGCTTCTATTGCTTATATTGTTTTAAGTGCTGCTTTTTTCTTTTTTTGCGAATATTAAAATATATAACGAGTGCTTCTTTCTGTTTTGCTTATACTAATATTAAAAGTTTTATCAAATGCGCTTCTTAAAATTTAATACAACAACTTTTTTGATTCTGTTATGTACAGTCGTGAACAGAAGTTCGTTCCTATTAAGCTGGAAATAAATACTTATATAAAATGGAGTTCATTTCAGGTTCAGCCAATCACAGTTCAATTAAGCCCCGCTGAATGTTTTTATTTTCTTTTTATTCAAAATAGAGCTTTTATGAAATGATCTCCATTTTATATAAATATTTATTTCCAGCCTAATAGGAACGAACTTCTGTTCACGACTGTACATTAAAAATTGCGAAAAATGCTTCTTTTTTGTTTCTCGCATATAACATTTATTCATTGTGCTTCCTTATTTCTTCTTTTACATATAAGATTCGTCAGCAGTTCTTCCTTCTGTTGCATATAATTAAAATATATCACTAGTGCTTCCTTCTGCTTTTGTTATGTATTTTAAAATATATCAGTATTGCTTCTTTCTGTTTAATATATTATAAGTTTTTTAATATTGTTTTTTTTCTGTGAAAGGTAAAATGTTGTTATAATCCATGTTGTCTTAAATTTTAAAATTAAGTTGTTTTTTTTCTTTTTTTTCATTTGTATTTCTCATTGTATCTCATTATTTGTTTTTTTTTTTTTTTTTTTTTTTTTTTTTTTTTTTTTTTTTTTATTTTTTTATATTAATTATATATATATATATATATATATATATATATATATATATATATATATATATATATATATATATATATATATATATATATATATATATATATATATATATATATATATATATATATATATATATATATATTTAATTAATATTGCTAACATTGCAGTACAAAATAGACCTTTTTAATTTTTTGTATATTAACGCACCATCTACAATTTATCAGTACTGTGAGGTCCCGTTGACATTGTAGGGTAATGGGAGTACCTGTGTCTGCCCGTTACCTACCCAAATAATGCAGTTTAGCATCGCGATTGACATGCAACACCACGTGACCATCGTGCCGAACCGCAGCCTGTCCATCAGACCCTTGTTAGCACTAATACCATTCGACATCGCCTCGTGGACATTGGATACCACCCACGGAGGCAGGCAAGATGGCTCCCGCTCACCAGAGCACGGAAGAGCAAGGATGGCTTTCACACACCACCACCTGCATTGGCTGTCGCAGGACTGGTCGAGTATCCTATTTTTCAATCTGCACAGCACCTATGGACGTTCCAGGGTTTATCGTAGGCGTCATGAGCACTATGCGGCATGCCCAATGCAAGAGGTACTCCCCTTCGGTGGTCGGTCTTTCCATGCCCTCACTTAGTTACACGTCTTCGATGCAGGGTGCCTAACCGGGAAACGATACATAACGGACGTACATCGATGAAGCCTTCGTTCTCATTCAGGATAACGCCAGACTGCATGTAGCCAGATATGTTGGTGATTACCTCAACACTGTAGGGATGCGAACATTGGACTAGCCTGAGAGAAGTCCCAACCTAAACCCAATCGACCATCTGTGGGACACTGAAAAGGCGGCTGCGACGGCTACAGCACCAGTCACACAGCCTTAACGACCTGCGACATACGGTTGTACGCCTATGGGAGGAACTGCCACAGAAAACTATCCAGTACCTCATCTCCAGCTTGCATCAACGGTGTTTAGCTGTCATACGTGCAAGGTGCGACCATACAATGTATTGACGGCCAGGGACAGGTGGCATGCAGATACACCCTGCAGGTTTGTACCGCACCCTACTTATATGCCATGGTGTCCCAGGATCCCGGGGGTTCCCATGGTAGGGCACTACATGTATAACCATGTGCTGTATATTAACAATGTTACTAACCGTTTTGTATGTTTCAGTATCCTCTTATTGACGTTTGTTCCATTGGTGCGTTAATTTTTTCTTCAGTATATAGATATATGTAAAGGTAAATATGGTAGTGTCTATATTTTGACAGTTTATTATTTTAATTTTTTACTATTGTCTTTCATGTAAAAGATTTATTAAGAGTATCTTTTATTGATTGGATTATAAATTGAAAATTCTTTTCAAAGTAATTTGTTTGTTGAAAACTTGACCAACCGTCCTATTTGTGCTGCAATTATATTGCCTGTAACTTCTTTAAGAGAGAATAAGGAAAATTTTTAGCTGTGATGCTTTTACCTCTATTCTTATACTTAAGACTTGATTCCTGTGCCATTAAATGTTTTATGTAAAATATTTGATATTTTAGCTAAGAAATGTCTTCTGATCTTATAAGGAAGAGAGAGTTAGTTCACTTCTCAGAAATTTGTGTATCAAAAATGAGATACACCAATTTTAGAAATTATTTTAATAAATTTTTATTTTTTGTTATGTAACATAACATTTGAGTTCAAAATTATTCTTGACCATTAAAAAGATCTGAACTAATTTGTGAATTTCTTCGTATAGTAATTTCTGTAATTTTTAGCTTTATTTTTTGTATGTACCATTTTTATATTTAATTACATTTAAATATAAATTATAAAGTTTGAAATAAAGTTAAATTTCGTTTAATTTTTGCTTGTAAACCTTGCTATTAACTATCTCCAGATCTTTTCTTTCTGTTCTACTTTTCAGTAATTATTGTATTTTATTCATCTTTCCACTAAGCGGATCAGTTACGCTGGCCAATAAATTTTATTTTTCTTTGTTAAATGAAAGCGAATAACATTCTTATAGTATTTTTGTGCTGCTTTTCAAATACTTTTATATTATTATTCTGTCGCGCGTAGTTTTTCAGAATTAAGATACTTAATTGTACGAATATAAGACTTTATATATGTGGTTAAATTTTCCTTGGAAGTGGGTTTCCATGGCTTCGTATTTCGTAATGAAAACTCTCCATGCTCGTATGTCACAACGAAATCGTTTGTGGAAAAAATCCAAATACTAATATAAGAAAAGGATTGTAGGAGACAGATTACATCCAAACGCGCTACAGTTTTGAAGGAGTTCACAAGTTCTCTTTTAATTATCCAACTTATGGTGTTAGAGGAAGTTGTTTTTACATATTTAAATTTTTCATTACAGCAACCTCGACTTAATTCAAATTTTCGAAATATGTAGGATAATCTATAAGGTTTCTTACCACATATATTAGGGGAACATGCGATTTAGATCAAACTTTGCGTAGAGGTGAAAGATTATTTTTTTTCAGGCAAAACGAGTGACTGATTTACTACATTCTTCTCACATTAAATGCTCTGCTCTTCAGCCTCTATTTTTGTGTAAAATGATTTTTCCTATTCCTGCTACTCCACTTACACAAGAAGCAACAGAAACTATGATACCCCAAGTAAAAATTAAATATTATTTTCAGATTTCCACAAACATGACATGAATATTTCTCATACCGAATCCTGATCAGTACAAGTTTCATGTTTCCTTTTTGTCTTTTATTTGTGAGAGTCTTAAACCAGAGGGATTGATGGGTATATATATTTGCTGAATGAAGTTGGAATGCTTTCAAATTAAGCTTTGAAAAGTCTATGAAGACACCATTGTTCAGGATAAGCATGTTCCAAAGTTTTCAGTAATAAAGAGTAAACTAATTTCTCACACTGGGAAGAAGAAACACTCAGTTTTAGATTCTTGTCATGAAAAACATTTACTTTAGTATTCTAATGTAAAACATTCAATCCTCTCAATCTCAATGCTATAATTCTGCTTGATTTTTTGATAACTTCAAAAAACGAACGAGATCATTTGGTTCTGATTCAGTAATTTAATGAGATTTAATTTATGAATTTTACAAAAATCTGGGTCTTATTTTTCCTCTATCACCGGGTACGTCTGCGTAAGGCTCAACATTAATCTTCGTCTAAGTTCTAAATTTCTTCCTTTGAAACATCTAAACTAAATTTTTTTTTATTCAAAACATCTTCGTCTCTAAATTTCTGATAGTATTGGAATTGGAAGCTTTGGACTGTGGGATACTGACCGAATAGCAGATTTGAATATTTAAATTTAACATTATCCTCAGTCTTGGCTGATGGATACTCTTATATATTATTCAAAAATACTAGTTCGTGGAGTAACCCTTCGGTTCTCTACAAACCATTAAAATACAGTAAATGGCACCTGCAGACTTGTTCTGTTCGGTCAACCAGTAAAATGGGAAACACATGAGGCACACATGTGAAGAGCACAGAATTTGTCCTGGTAACCTTTTTTTACATCCAAAATCCAAGCTGCGTTCAGAAATAAAGCAAAATCAAGTGAATCACTGACTGAAAACGTTTTTTTTTCTACTTTCAGTGGAGGTGACGTCATGATTTAGTTCTGACGATTTAAATATCGTCATAATTACGTATTAAAGTGTCATAACTTTGAAGATCTTTTCTCTCGTTCAAGTACTATATGTACAGGAGGAGTTCGGATCCACTCAACTGCTATGCTCAACTAGTCTATGTTCAAAGAATTAACTACAATGCCAAACTTATATAATATGCTATAAGAACTTTTATTTAACGATCTGAAAGAGAAGGGTCGCAATTAGTTTTATAATTAAATAATAAGAGTAGACTTACTGTGATTTTTTCGAAAGAAATGTTGCTTCTCGAAGTTCCTTAAATACATTACTTTAATATATTTTAGAACGTTATCATGCGAGATATGGTGCAATTTCATATATATATATATATATAGTATATATATATATATATATATATATATATATATATATATATATATATATATATATATATATATATATATATATATATATATATATATATATATATATATATATATATATATATATATATATATATATATATATATATATATATATATATATATATATATATATATATATATATATATATATATATATATATATATATATATATATATTTGCTAAGTTATGCAGATTCACTGTAAAACAGCCAAACTTTTGGATATATTGCTCATCTCTTCCCACGAATTCTGTAACGGTTGTTTTCACTTGCTAAAAAATTTGAACTTATTTCTACTGTGATCGATTTACACTGTGTTTCAAAACAAATCATAAAATTGTCGAAAGTATTTTGATTTTTTTTTCTTTTTTTTTTTTTTATTGCAATAAAGATTAAAATCACTATCTTGATAAGAAGTGATTGTTAATATAAGTAATTTTTATAATTATTAATAAATATATTCAGGTTTTATTATTAAATGTTCTAAATTAACATTAAATTAGGTTTTGTGCTGTATTTCGAAATTGGCTATAAGGCCTAAAATAGACCTAGTGGACGTTGATAAAATTAAGTACCAGCCTAATGTAAAATAGCTGGTCTTCTTACAACAGTGTTGTATGCTTGCCAATAATAATTGAAATTTTGGTAATAATTCAATCTGGCACGATATCTCTATTTTTCACTATATTGAAAATAAAAAGTCAAAATGTTTAAATGCATTCTACACATACTATCTATTACTTATAGTAAAGTAATATAAATACATAATAAAAAGAAAAACTTTAAAAAAACAAAAACAGATATTTTCACTCCGAATGGTGAAGCAAACTGTTCTTCAATTGTCATTCATTTTTGCAAAAATAAAAATAATTTATTACCAGATTGCTATATTTGTCCTTCGACTTCATTATTTTCTGCAATGTATTGTAATTACAGGGGTAAAAGGTTAAGAATTTTGACCTTCGATATATATAAATATTGATATATCAAAACAATGATATATCAATACAGTATGTTAATAATAAAGAACTAAAGTCTCTGGCTAGACATTTGAATAGAGTACAGGTGTTTCATCAGTTGCTAATCCTTAGTCCCATATTCAAGATTGGTCTAGTATATTTGGATATTGTTAGGAAGAACAAATTGAATTAGCTAGACTTAAATTTCCCTGTCCTTTATTTGCGCTTTGTTTCACCTTTTGGAGGATACTTTAATCAAGTACCATAATTGTTTGATGGAACATTTTCAAAGCATATTTTTTGAATTACTCAATTTTGGTAATCCGAGAAACATTGCTGCTTGTTTATTTTTATAATTATTTAACTTTTATTATATAAAATAGTAATGTTTTACATTTTGATTTGCACATGTCATTTTAGTTACATAGGAACATAGGAAAATAGAGACAGTTAGAAGCCACAAGGGCCTATCGAGACTGTCCCAGTCCAAACAAATAACAATAACAATACTAATACATGCACGAAAGACTAGGTCTATCCCAACCTAGTTATCAGTTCATTCATGCATAGTCATTTAGCATAGTTGTATATGCTATTACCCTTTTCTATTTTGTACACATTAAATTTCTACAAGTATGCAGGTACGTAAGGGGGCCTAATTAATTAGCATAAAAATAGCATGAAAAATATTTAGCTGAGTCTAAGTCTGGAAAATTGGTCAAGTCCCTGAGTCCACAAGTAAAAGTCCCAGGCTTGGTACATAATTAATATACTGGTATAATTTTTCAGGATTGCTCAGTAATATATGAATATTTTAATGGTTATATTTATCTAAAAAGATTCCAAGAGGAAATTTCCAACCATGCAGGTAAATGAATTTATTATTATTATTATTATTATTATTATTATTATACTCAGCAAAATTTAATTCTTTCTCTGCCATATAAATATTTAAGTGATTTTCTTATTAAATTGATCATGCTGATTACGAAAATGATGTTAAAAAACTTTGTAACATGTACCAATTTTGTGTGACAACTGAAAGTTTAAATTATACTGACAAATGTAAACAAAATCGCCCATTTCAAATTTAATACAGGGAAATAATAAAAGTATTCTTCAAAAATACTGATATATATATATATATATATATATATATATATATATATATATATATATATATGGCATATATATATATATATATATATATATATATATATATATATATATATATATATATATATATATTTGGGAAAAATCATTGAGTGTACAAAAAATTGCTCTAAGTAAATAGTGTGCATCTCATCCAACTATACAACCTTTAAAAATTTCATGAACTTGTCATAGGTAGAAAAAAAAGTTATCCTAAAATAATTCTTTATAAAAAAAATGACATTTCATGATTTATTGATATTAGTGATAATTCAAATATTTTTGGGCACCCATGAAAATTTTAAGTACAACAAAATGAATATCAATGATTTAACTATCTACAGGTCAATGAACAAGTCATTTTGACACAGGGAATATGCCATAAAATTTGCATAAACTTTGCTACCATACACATATTCAAACACATGCCCAAATGTATTTGTTTTTCTTCAAATTATTTCAAGATCATCTATAATATTTTTGTATTTTTTTTCTTCAAATCATTTCTAGATTATCTATAATACTATTCTTATCTATTTATATTAATAAAAAGTACTACGGAATAGCTATTTTTAAATAATATTAATTGGTTAGTTTTACCCCGTTTCATTTTTCATCACCAGCAATTTTAAATTTTTTTTAAAAAATATTAATTTTCATATTTCAATATACATTTTTATAAGAAATTAGTTATTCAAATGTTATTAAACTCCATCTTAATTGATTTTTATAGCGAGAAGAAAGAGTTTTAGAAACAGCCCTTGAAGTAATTATTCAACGTGTTGTTGATATAAAAAGCTCACTGCAGCAGCTCATTGTTAAAGTTGAAACGCAAGGAGAAAATGCAGATTGGCCTCAATACTTGGATTCTTTCTCAGTAATATCAGCCCAGGTATGAATTTTAAATTATTATATTTCTTTATAGAGCAGTGCATAAACGGTGAAAATTGAATTGAACAAAAAGAACTTCCAATATATTACCATTACAACATTAAATTTTAAATACATTTTTCAGTTACTTTTGTATTAAATTAGGAACAACCTTTAAAAGAAACTAATAAAAATCTTTCAGTATTAGAAATTAATGGATAAATTTATCCCAATAATTACATTGTAGTCAATAAGACTTTTTATAGATATTTAAATTTAATCTAATTCTTCTATCATGGTCTTTCTTGCTAAAGTCTATTTCTAACAATGTAGGAAATTTCCATGTAAACCTTTTCTCTAATTTTTTCTATCTTTTCTAACCCCCTCCCTCTCCTCTCTAATTTCTTCTATCTTTTCTAACCCCTCCCTCTCATAATATTAACTTCAATAATGTATAAAATTCAGATTTACAATATCGCTATACTGTATATTAAAATTAACAAAATAGCTCGATCTTTCTCATAGAGAAGATTTTTCATGTTTTGTTAATAAATCTTTACAAAAACATTTATTATATCCTCAGCAACCAAAGGAACGACGGAATGGAAATATTTATATTTTATGTTCTAATTTTGATAACTTTTCTGCCTATCACTTTGAGTGTTTTCAATTTTTTTTTTAAATTTAATTTTACCTTTTTTATTATCTTTCAGATATTTTCATTGTTAAAAATATTAAAGAATGAAAAAACACCGCTGCTCAGAAATTACCTGACACTACCACTTCAGCTCAATGCCGATCCCGATGAACAACTCCTGAGGGCCACAGAACAGAGGGTGCCTGCCTTTAGTCATGACTTTGTTCCAAATCTCCTCAGAACAAAACCAGAACCTGAAGTTGAACATAAACTCAATGCTCTTGAAACCAAGATGACTCTTATGAATCATGATACTTCAGTAAGATATATTATATATATATATATATATATATATATATATATATATATATATATATATATATATATATATATATATATATATATATATATATATATATATATATATATATATATATATATATATATATATATATATATATATATATATATATATATACAGGGCGTGGGACCCACTTGGACAGTGGACAGGGTTCATCTATACAGTGAAAAATGTTTATATACACATACTATGTCCTACAAGTCATAGCTTGTGAGATGCAAGGTATTAAATAAGCATGTTGAATTATGTAATTTTTTTTATGTATCTAGTTGGATTTTTATTTTGACACCCTTTATCTAACAAACCATGGTTTGTAGGACATATTTTTATATAAACTTTTCTTTCATTGCATAGATGTCTCTTGTCCACTGTTCAGGTGGGTTCCACATATTACGATACACCTTACACTATATATATATATATATATATATATATATATATATATATATATATATATATATATATATATATATATATATATATATATATATATATATATATATATATATATATATATATATCAGAGGTGGGCGCGCAAATTTTAAAATTTAGAGCGCAAACTCAAAGCGCAAATTTTAAAAACTTTGTCCGCAAATGCAAAAGCGCACATTTTTTCAAAAATTTAGTCCGCAAATGCAAAAGCGCACATGTCCGCAAATAAAAAAAAATTTTAAAGCGCAAATTTTGAAGCAAAAAAAAAAAAAAAAAAAAAAAAAAAAAAAAAAAAAATTTTTTTTAGCGCTTTATGTAAAGATGAATTATTTTTAAATTTTATTTGATAAATGCAAATATATAACAAAAAAATGAGAAAGAATTTATTATTATTTATTCAGCCATCTATGATCTCTTCCTCCTCGTAGCTCTCCTCTTGCATTCTGAAAAGGGTCATATTCCCTTTCATGAAAATAAATTTTTCAAAATTGCTGGATGCAATGGCTGCCCTCTTTGGTCTTAGAATGTCAGAGCCTTGACTAAACAACTTCTCCACGGCCGCTGAGCTGGGTAATGGGGTATTATACTTCATAAACAAGTCCACCCAGACCTCTTGGTATTCACATGGAAAAAGGTTCCTAGTGAGAGGGGTATTGTGGTGAACATCTACTGCATCCCAGCTATCCAAGGTTTGCCGCAACTTCTCCTCCAGAGGTGTCTGCTAGATATATATGGGGCCTTCAGTTTCTGAAAAATTTAGAAATGGTATCAAGAACTCAAATCTTTTTAAGTTTCATTTGAACATTATGTCAGTGTATTATGAATATATATATATATATATATATATATATATATATATATATATATATATATATATATATATATATATATATATATATATATATATATATATATATATATATATATATATATATATATATATATATATATATATATATATATATATATATATATATATATATATATATATATATATATATATATATATATATATATATATATATATATATATATATATATATATATATATATATATATATATATATATATATATATATATATATATATATATATATATATATATATATATATATATATATATATATATATATATATATATATATATATATATATATATATATATATATATATATATATATATATATATATATATATATATATATATATATATATATATATATATATATATATATATATATATATATATATATATATATATATATATATATATATATATATATATATATATATATATATATATATATATATATATATATATATATATATATATATATATATATATATATATATATATATATATATATATATATATATATATATATATATATCATCATCATCATCATCATCACCGTCCAAACCGGTAGGCTGGACGCCTGTCGGGTGCTACTCCTCCAAAATTTTCTCCACGCATTTCTGTCCTCAAACATTCGGTTGTCTTCCACCTTTTCCAGTGTCTTTTTCCTTCGTTGTATGGCTTCTTCTACCGCCTCCATCCATCTCTTCCTTGGTCTTCCCGCCGGTCTCCTTCCTTCTGGTCTCCATTCCAGCATCTCTCTCAGTCTCTCTCCCTCCCCCATTCTCTTCACGTGACCAAACCATCTCAGTTGGTTTCTTTCTATGCATTCCAAAATTGATTCCACCCCAAGTTTCTCTCTCACCAGTTCACTCCTCATTCTATCTCTCAGTGATATATATATATATATATATATATATATATATATATATATATATATATATATATATATATATATATATATATATATATATATATATATATATATATATATATATATATATATATATATATATATATATATATATATATATATATATATATATATATAATATAAAGATAAATTGTTCTAAATTATAAAAATAGCTCACCTTAAATGGGTCCATTTCAGATTCATTCCCATCACCTTCAGTGCCTTGATGTGGAGGAGTAAAATTCGATGCAATATTACACTTTATTTCCTCCAATATCCTCGTCTTGACAGCTGGATACTTCCCCTCATTTAACCTATGTGCCACTCCGAGTTTGAAGTGAGGGTGCAGAGCTGTTGCCATAAGTAAATCACAATCATCAAAAATCCTGCTGAACCTCGGTTCAAATCCCTTTTCTTTCCCTTTGTTTGGCTTTGGCTGCTTTAGTAAGTAGTTGACTAAGCTTTTGGCATAGTTAAGTTTTTTCACCTCTCGTTGCAATTCCACGAGATTGTCCTTGAGGAGGAAGAGGTTAGGCAATAGAACCCCCGCGTACGCATTCTTCTCATCCTGCAACATATCCAGCCTAACAGCAATAGGCGTCATTATTTCGATGTACTCGGCAATTACCTCCTTGTCAGTTTTATTAAATATTGGAAGACAAGGCTTTTGTTCCATACAAATAAACCAATAAACAAAATATTCAATAAACCATATATATATATATATATATATATATATATATATATATATATATATATATATATATATATATATATATATATATATATATATATATATATATATATATATATATATATATATATATATATATATATATAAACAATATCTTTTATTATCGAGGACAATTTGATATTTTTTAAATATCGATATTTTTTTTATATATCGGCATTCCTAGTTTAAGTATTAACTTTTAATTAGCAGAAAGAGTAATAAAATTTGGCTGATTAAATAAGAAACTGAAATATAAGCCCAAAATTGTTTTTTATTAAGAAAAATGATGAAGCGCAAATTGGTAAGCGCTAATTTCAAAAAACTTCCGCAAAAGCGCAAAATATTTTTTAAAGCGCAAATTTGCGCTTTTGCGCTCTTAAAAAAGTTGTTAAGCGCAAAATGCAAAAGCGCACATTTTCGAAATTTAGCGCAAAACGCAAAAGCGCAAAAAAAAAATTTAAAGCGCAAATTGCGCTTTTGCGCTTTTGCGCTTCATTTTGCGCTTATGCCCACCTCTGATATATATATATATATATATATATATATATATATATATATATATATATATATATATATATATATATATATATAAGGACCGAGCGGGACCCTACCTCGGCTAATAATCAGGGAAAACGGGGGTTTACCTGCCGGTGTTAATTGCAAATTATACTTATTAATGGTGGAATAAATGAAAAAAAAATATAAGAAAATTAAGATTTTAATTCCATTATTCCTTCGTTACATATTGGGTAGGGCAAAAATGAATGCAACATATAAGAGGAAACAAACAGTTCATTCACATAATCACTATTCACTATTAGAATCTTCTTGAACATTTACATAATAAGTTTTAGAATTTGGGGGAGTGAAATGTTGAGGAACAGAGGATAATGACGTTGAATACGTTACTGCTCTTAAGATAATATTTTTAAAACAGTAGGATTTCTACATTCCTTGGCAGTAGCTTGATTTTATCTTTTTGAATTAATTTCGCTACTTTGAATTCTCTTTCATAAGTGCTGGAGCTTGCTGGTGGGCACAAATATACTGTTGCCAGTGTTGTTAGTGTGGGGAGATCATTCTTGTTAGCCTTCCGGAACCAAATAGTCATTGTTGATGTTAATTTTTTTTCATTTTCATATATTTATTCAACTCAGTCAGAGCAGACTGGATTAAATTAAATTCGGACATAGTCCTGTACTGGCTTCTGAGTCATTGAAGTCTTCAAGGACAACATCCCACAAAGATGAGAATCCTGAAGTTTTTGGTTCCTGAAAAGTTTTAAATTTTCGTTCCCTAAAGTCTTTAAAACTTAATTTACTATCATCAGAATTTTAAGGATGAAACTATTACTGTTAACCATTATATTTACCTCATTAGACTGCAATGGACATATTTCCATTGAAATTGAACTTTTATTATACAAAATTTGTAATTTTCTGAAAATTTTTCCTGAAAAAATGCAAATAATCATTAAGTGAATATTGGCTATTCTACTCCTTCCTTATAATTAAATTAATTTTAATTAAAATTATACTTAATTTTCTTAACCTAAAATTTCAGTACTTTTGACCTCTTTAAAAAATTTAGGGAACCCTGTCAGAGCCCCAGCTGCGACCCCGGCAAATTTCCAACCCCGGTCGGTCCCTATATATAAAATATTGATTACAATGTACTTCTTTTACAGAAACAAATAACTGCACATAACAAAGTGGTGAAGAATGTGTTGGAGAGTGTAAATCAGGCAAGAGAGGAGTGGGAAACCGACACAGCCTCGCGTGTCAATCAACCACAAACTCATTCCGTAAATGAGACACAAGTACTCGTTGCTGCCCTTGGAACGGGAAAAGGAATTAAAATTATTCCTGGAAGAGCTCCTCCTCCAGGACCTTCTCCTGGAATGAGTCATCAACCACCTCCCAGTAAGTTTGGCAAAAGCATATTTCAAATTCTGTTTTTCTTTTCACTCTCTCTGGATAAGAATCATTATAATTAGTAATTATTTTTTTTTTGTGTGTGTGTGTGTGTGTGTGTGTTTTTTTTTTTTTTTTTTTTTTTTTTTTTTTTTTTTTTTATAGATCTTATTTTTCACCCTGTTATGTATGACCTCGACACGTACCTGTTAATATATGAGTAGTAAGTACACCAATATAAAGTTTAAGTATAAATACAATATCCCATTCTCGTCGTCGAGGTATCATCAAACTAAGCACCAAATAAACCTTTATTCGTATACAATACAAGCAGAAAAAAGACCCCTGCCAGAGGGCAGCATTTAACGATTATAAGTTGCTTATTAATTCAACAACCAATTAAACATATATATAACACACCCATTTTTACCCTTCAAACTTTTGAAAACCCACTCCTTCATTTCTCCTTTAACTTCAAAGATCCTATCCCTTCTTCCGTTCGTAAGTTACACCTCGATATTAATTATCTGTAGATTGCTTTTCTTCCTTCCACTCCAAGATCCACTTTTCTGAAGAACCTCTGACATCAGTGATGACAAACATCTATAAAATCAAAGTGTTCTGGATTATTCATTCATTTTTTATGTTCTAACCTTTTCTACTGCCAGCTAAAGATCACTGAATTTAGCTCTCTCAAAAACAGAAGTCCAATGGTCCATATGTCTTCATTATGCTATAACACACATTGTAATTTGTTTAAGATCCTTTAATTATTCGATGTTTTAAAGTTTTCGCCTATTCTTACTTTATATCTTCCATATTATCCCAATTTTATTATTATTTTCTCTTTTAATGTTGTTGAATGTTTTTTTTTTCAAAATCTTCAGTTGTCATTTAAAAGCTAGATTTCTATCTTATTCTCTATTCTTCTATTGCTGGAAATATGTTCATCTTACCTGCACATGATCTTACATCTCTAGAACCACCCTCCTGTTTTCTTATTTTTCTTTTTTCGTTGCTTAATTCTCTCGCTAAGGATGAATCGCATTATCATCAGATTTAATATTGAAAACCTTGTAATCTCTCCAATTGTCTTAAGATATCTGAATACAATTTTTAGGTAATAAAATAAATAAATTCTTGTCACTCTTCAGAAGAGTTTTATTAAAGTCAAATAACTTTAGTTTATTAACCATAGTGATTAATTATCTGATTCGACTCGAATCTGTTATGTCTCTCTATTACAATCCTATCACTATTCTTATTATTATTATCATTAATTAACTTATTTATATTATTAACTTTATTTTATAAGTTTCATTTTAAATTATATATATATATATATATTTCCATCTCCTTTACCAGCCTAGTAAAACAAGCCGAAAAATTTCTTTTAACTTATTATTTATATTATTATTATTTATTCATTTATTTTTCATAACATTTACGATTCTGTTTATTTTATAAAACTCTTTTCATTATTTGTGATTATGCAATTCTTTTCAAGTCATCTAATGAGATAAACCTATAGTTTTGGTCTTAAGGCTAAATATTTATTAAGTTCTTTCCCTTCATCATTCAAAGGTATGTCTTAGAATTCGGGTAGAGTAATCATGTATCAATGAAGATTAAAATGGGTATTTAATTGTATTTTTAATTTACAATTGCATTGGGTAGCGTAAGGCGGGGAAGAAAAAAAAAAAAAAAAAAAAAAAAAAAAAAAAAACTTCTATTACTACTATTTTCTTATTTATCATGTTGCTTTATTTTTAGTTTGCTGTTCGTTTAGGAATTTCTTGATTTTCATAGTGCATATTTCTTCCTTTATGACTCCTTCACGATACATTCTCAGTGATTGTTTTGTTTCTTTACCCCATAAATCTGCTTTATATGCTTTTAAGATAAATAAATGTAATTTTTAGTTATTTTCAATTTGAAAAGAATCGAGAAGATTAAGTTTCCAATATTAGCACTTTTTGGAAAACAATAAAGTGTGATACTTATTTAGGAACATTTTATAGATTATATTCAAAACTATAGTTGCGTAATGTCTAAACTTTGAGAAGTAAGTAAATTAGTTTTTTAAAAAAAATGTGTATCAATTATTTACATATTAATTTTATTTATTATTTTCTCTTCCACAGCTGCCACAAAGGCTCCCAGCATCATCAAGACTAACATTAAATCTGCAGCTCAAGTTCATCCTTATGGCAAATAAAATATTATTATTATTATTGATAGAGTTAAGAATAGAGTATATAAAAAATTTAAAAAATGAGAAGAATATATAATTTTGACGTAAAGGCAAAAATATAGCTATAGATGGTAAATGACAGTAATACAGTGATGTTATTCTCGTGAGAAAATGTATCAAGTTTATTTGAAATAAATGTTTTTTTTTTATACAATAGAAAGAATGATAAATGAATGACTTTGGGTAACTTTAAATATATGAAACAAAAAGTCTTGAAAAGTTTTAATGATGATATGAACAAAGGCAGAATATAAGGATTGAAATTTTGATAAAATTGATCTAGGGACATTTAGGAAGGAAAACATAATTTTAAGATAAAAATCAAGTAAAAGAAAGATTGAAAGTGGTGGGGGGGAGGAGGAGGTGAGAAGGAAGTGGCGTCAATAAAAGTACTTAAATTGAGTTTTGAGAATGTTAAATTAAATTACAGAATGTAAAAATATTTTATTGAATTATCAGCATTGAAACAGATTTTATCTTGTTACAAAAGAATTTGTAAAAAGATAGTAAAATCTATTGAATGAAAAAGTGTCTTCACTACCTCACTACCTATTCAGTATAACTGGTTTGTGCTAATAAAAAAAAAATCCCTTAATTGTGGTGTCAATAATAAACTTTTAAAAAATTATTATTATTATTGTTATTTTACATAGTTTCATTCTGAGAATAGAATCGATATTTGAGGATTTTATCTCTTTACTGAAATTGATATTGTGAAATTTGTATTAAAATTTCAGCCTTCCTATTTTTATACTGTAAATATTTTTATTATTAAATATAAAAGTTAAATGGAATTATTTTTAGTAGACGTTGTTTCGACAGCAGTTTTCCTTGTTAATCATATTCTGACGAAGGACAGAGGTGAATTTAAAGCCTATGTGAATCTTGTTGGAAAGATTGTCACACCATTTTCATTCCAGAAAGGCAATAACGTCACGTGAAGTGAAAAAGGTATCTTGGTAACGAGACTTCGTAATGTTCATCCATACACTCCTCAAGGAGGTCAAAAATTGAAAAGGACTGCTATAGAGTTTACAGGATTAATTGAATAATTAAGTAATGGAAATTTTTGTGAGAATATGATCATAAATGAGGAGGGTGAGAAGGACGGAATTTATGATAATGCCTGAAATTCCAATTTGAGATAGTTAAATCTGTTTCCTGCGATTGAAGTTATTTAAGATTCTGATAAACAATTGATGGTAGGAAGTTTTTCTTGGGTTGAATTACTATCATTGCCTACAGTACACTACAGAAATAGGAAATGCTCTCGGCCATAGTGGAAGGTTCAAATTGTAGCAATATCGTTATAAGTCCAGCTACAGATATGTATTGATTAATTGTTAGAGGAATGGTGTCTGCAAAGCTTACGTGCATTAGAATTATAGTAAGTAAAATCTAGTATAAATTTCCTGTAGATAAGTGAATGAAACAAAATGCCATCTGAAGATAAGTCGACAAGTACTGGGATTTATAAAGTGGATTTTAAGACAACTTTGACAAAAGGTGTAGTTAAGGAGGTGTAAGCAATTGCATTTTAAAAGTGGAAAGACGAGTCACCTCTTTCAAGAAAAAAAAAAGTTAGTTCGGTTGGTTGTGGTGTCTGCAGGTGAAGATGGATAATGCACTCTATGTAGCTACTAAACGAAAAGAAGGAATCATCGGTTTCTACCTCCGAACTAATTTTCGGAGAAAACATTTGCAGTCAGTCTTCGTATTGGATTGAGTCCAAAATTATCAGAAAGTAGACTGGGTAATTGTCTTATCGCAATCAAAATTGGAGTTGATCATACCTTTTCCTTTCGAAAAGTACAGTTGTGGTCTTAAGAGAGGAAATGAATTAATAAGAATCGGCTCGTTTAGTAATTTTTTTATGTACTATCTGGCAGTTTATGTGAAGCTTTAAAAGGAAAAGTATGCAAAGGAATATTCCAGTCTAACTTAACAGTCCGTAGATTATGCCTAATGGAGGTACTTGCATCTTTTCAGTCAACACCTATTGTTCTCCCTAGAGATTTTTTTTCCTTTTCTGAAAATTTGTCAGTTTTAAGAGTATTTTCTCTACATAATTGTAAGTGATCGCATTTATGAGTAATAATTTGTATCTGAATGAAAGTTTTTTGTCCTCTCTGAGAATCAATCTTAATTTGAAATGGTTCAATGCTCTTTGGATAATTTGTCACAGAATCCTCAAAACTTAAATTTGCTGGTAATTACCTTAATTTTCATCTAATTATTCATCAAACAAAAGGCAATATATATATATATATATATATAATATATATATATATATATATATATATATATATATATATATATATATATATATATATATATATATATATATATATATATATATATATATATATATATATATATACTCACAAAACCTCACCACCGCAACATCTCTCACACAAGACTACATAACACAACTCCAAACTTGGCTAGTAGAAAACAGGATGACGGCATCACCAAACAAATCTCCATAACCCTTATAACAACAGACAAACACATATCCAACACCCACCCACAAGTCCTACTAAACAACACCCCCATACCCCTCAACAAAACCCAAAAAATTCTCGGCCTAACATTTGACACTCACCTCACTTTCTCCAAGCACATCCAAAATACCATATCAGCCGCAAACAGAAAACTCAACATCCTCAAAACAGTGGCCAACACAGACATAAACAACAACATACAAACCTCAATTGCAATCTACAAACAATTTATACGCCCCACCATTAACTACGCCTCCCCTGTCTGGCACCCTCTGCTCTCCGACCAAAACTTAACGACACTCCAAATAACGCAAAATAAAGCCCTTCGCACCATCACCGGCTGCACACGCACAACCCCTCAACAACACCTACATAACGAAACCAAGATACTACCTATAAGGAATCACCTCGAAATGATAGGCACCCAATTTTACGCAAAAACACGTCTACCCACACACCCATGTCACAATACTCTCCTCCAACCTACCCCACAGAGACTAACACAGCCTCCATCGTCCACTGGCGCCTTTTACAAACAGATCCTAAATCACATCCCCCCTCCTCCCCCAATACCACAACAACCAAACATATACACACTCAACTAACACATTCATACATGATCAACAGACCTCCAAACAACACACTAAACGAACCCCCCCCCCGAAATAAACCCCGACTTCAACAACCTCCCAAGACACTTACAAACCTCACTTGCAAGATTGAGATGCGGGCACCAGCCAAACCTACAACATTACAAACACAAATTCAAAATAAACCAGGCAGCATCTCCCACCTGTACTAGATGCGGAATGGCCCCGGAGACCGTGAAACACTTTCTATTACGCTGTCCTTCCAACTCTCGCCCCAAAATCTTCTGGGGCATCACTTCTTTGAAGGATCTCTGGACGAGACCGACTGCGGCAGGAAGCTTCATTAGCGAAGTGTGGCCGCCTCAACTGGGGTGGTCAGGGGGTGAGAAGGTAAAAAAAAAAAAAGAAGGTATATATATATATATATATATATATATATATATATATATATATATTATATATATATATATATATATATATATATATATATATATATATATATATATATATATATATATATATTACAAAATTTTAAAGACTACGAACTAACTCACAGACCGAAAATAAATGTACTAAGGTTTTAAAGTCTCCTATAAGAGGATTCGAACCTTCGACCTCTTGGATGGTAAGTAAGAGCGCTACCACCACGTCATAACGGTTCAAAAGGAAATCTCGTTATGAGATCTCAAGAATAACTATCAAGCATGCTCCCCCACAAGGACTTCCCCGACCACACCATGACTTAGTGCAACGGGATCAGAGACATTCCTCTCGCTCGCAGACTACATTATACACAATTATTTTTTTTTTTTTTAAATCTACTCCAAAGCTCGAATCATCATAGAGCAGATTTTAAAATATTAGTAAATTTATTTTCAGTCTGAGTTAGTTAACAGACTTAAAAAAAAAATTAGTGTATAATGCAGTCTGCGAGCGTGAGGAATGCCTCTGACTCCGTTGCCCTACGTCATTGGGCGGTCGGGGAAGTCCTTGTGGGGGAGCATGCGTGATAGTTATTCTTGAGCTTCTCCTACGGGATATCTTTTTTTTTTTAAATTTCTTTAAATACTTTATTCAATGCTTTTTTGTTATTTTCGAGATATAGCCTCTCAAAAATGACCAATTTTCGAAGAAATTTCAAAATTTTCAAAGTTTGAGAGGCTGTATCTCAAACCAAGCAAATAGGTTTTAATAATGTATTAAATAAAAGTTGTAGCTCTGTCCCTCCTCTAAATACCTGCCAAAAATAAAAAACTTTTAATTTTTTTTTTCTCCGGAAGAGTATATTTTTTCCCATTTAAAAAAAAAAATATAAAAAAAATCAAAGTGCTATAACTTCTATTTTAAGCAAATATCAAAAAATTTTAACATTAAATTTGAAGGAATTGGGGTTGAGAATGCACAGTGAAATTTTAGGTCATTCGGACCGCTGGTTTAGGATTTCTATTCATTCTCTCTTTCAATTTTGACCCCCTATAACTTTTAAACCTTTAGAGACTCAGAAGAACGTCAGAAATCGAAAGTTCCTAAATTTAAAAAATGAAAATGCATTGTAAATTTCAGGAAAATCGGTCAAATAATAAAAAACTTTTTTTGAGATTAGATTCTTCCTTTGGGGAAGGTTTAAATTCGGAAACAAGAGTGACTATTTTCAAAAGGACAAAATACGCGATAAAATGTTAAAAATTGCATCAATAAATCGATTATATTTAATTACCAGTCACAGGTGGGAGAGTACAGGGGGCAGAACTCGCATATATATATATATATATATATATATATATATATATATATATATATATATATATATATATATATATATATATATAATAATATATATTAATATATATTTATATATATTTAATTTTACACATCAGTATTATCAACAGAGCCATATGAAAGGAGGGTTATATATATATAATATATATATATATATATATATATATATATATATATATATATATATATATATATATATATATATATATATATATATATATATATATATATATATATATATATATATATATATATATATATAATATATATATATATATTGTAGCCTTGGGTGAGAAAAGGACTTAGATCTATGTAAATCGTCAAGAGTCGCGAAAAACAGATTTTGAAAATAGTTAAATTCATTTAAAAAAATTTCGTTTTAAATGTTCATCGCAAATAGGAAAAAAAGCATTAAGAAAATAAAACTATTCTTTTATTCTTCTTCCCTGATACCACAATTTAAAAACAAAACAAAAACAAAAACAAAAACG